>PVKE010043002.1:0-13528 GCA_004027555.1 Craseonycteris thonglongyai | reverse complement strand
ATTTTATCTTCAGTGCATATTTATTTCTATTTTACTCTTGACAGATAGAGAGAGAGACAGAGACAGAGACAGCTAGAGAACCGAACTGTGGGAACTCCCCAGTTCAGCATGTGGGTCCGCCTGGGCCGGAGCCGGGATTCGATCCTCGGTCCTCGGGGCCTCAAAGTGAGCGCTCAACCCGCTGAGCCGTCCCGGCTTTCCCCTAGAACTTTTAGAGAATAAGTTTTCATTGTTTTAAACTACCAAGTTTGTAGTAATCCATTATGGTTGCCACAAGAAACTAATACATGTCCTTACAAGTGGCAGAGGGAAGTGCAGGATGAAGTCACGGTGGTGGTGGTAGGTGAAAAGGACTCTGGCTTTCAAGAGGGAAAGAGAGAGCCAGGAGCCAGGGAATGTGGGCAGTCTCTAGAAGCTTCCTGGAACTCTGTGACTGCAGTGCTCTGGATAGGTCACAGCTTCAAAACATCAACTGTCCAGTGGCGTGTTTAAGAGAGTTCCAAGGGAGCTTCATGATTTGATTCTCAACACAGCTAACCTCCACCCCCAATTTCTTCCTGCGCGAGCTGTCATGACGCATGCCTGTCCATGCAGATAGACATCACATCAACCAATTTTGCTCACACATGCCCAGTAGCCTGCCCTGTGCCTGGCACAGTGCGTGTATTTAGTGAATGAACGTCATTTCATATTATGTCCCTTTTTAGAATTCTTTCTATTGAGTTTGACATTAGTACATGTTTTCTGTTTCCTTGAGCCCCTGAGGCAGCTGGGCCTGCCATGGAGAAGGGAGTCTGGTGGGCGGGGAAGGTAGTGGCAGGTGCAGCCCTGCCAAGGACTCACCCCATACTAGTGGCATGGTGACCTCCAGAATTAGGCCCTATATCTGCCCTCAATACAGTGTCTTCTGAGGAATGCTCTTTCTTTGTATTTGCTATCAACTGAACATACGGGTCTTCATAAATCAGAAATAGATGTAGTTTTCATTCTAGAAAGTGCATGTTCTGTTAATTCAGTGAGTTTTAAACATTTACAACAATTTCCTAAGAAGTCATCATTTTTATGTTACAGGTTTAATTTAGCTTTGATTTTACTAAAAATAATCAGTTCCCTCCTTATAATAACCTCCAGATAACTTTATGTATCCTCAATCCAAGAGATTTATCATAGACCATTGGGGTGGCTGTTTTCAGGGGGACCCCTCTAACCAGGAACAACCTAATTGTCTCATTGAACTCAAGGAGCAAGCTTCCTGAACCCTGATCACATGTTAAAATGCATGTAATTATTTGAACAAAATAAGCATTGGTAGGTTGAATAGTTAATTATTTTCACTATGAATATGTAATGTGGTTTTTGGTGCTTTAAAGAGATCTCTCTGTACTAAGTATCAACCTCTTTGGGGTAAAAGTCATTTTCTTTCATGTTCCAAAGAATGTTTAATGGCTTGTCCGAGGCTCTATTAGACTTTCCCTTGTAAACTGCCCCAGTGGGCTGTGTTAAACGTTCTATTCTAAAATTTGTGAGTTGTATAATGTCCTGTTAATAAATGAAAAACACAACACATTTAAAAATCTTGAATAGACTATTTTTTAGAGGAATTTTAAGTTCACACCACAAAATTGAGGGTAAAGTATAGCGAGTTTGCATATACTCCCACTTAATCATCCCCTGCAGTCTCCCCTACCATCAACAACCCCACCAGAGTGGTACATTTGGAATCACTGATGAAACAACACATCACTATCACCCAAAGTCCATAGTTTACGTGAGGGTTCACTCTTGGTATACGTTCTGTGGTTTTGGACAAACGTATAACAGCGTGTATTCATCATTACAGTATCATACAGAGTAGTTTCACTGCCCTAAAACTCCTCTAGGCTCTGCTTACTCATCCCTCCCTCCTCCTTTTGAACCCTGACAACCACTAACCTTTTGACTGTCTCATAATTTTGCCTTTTCCAGAATGCCATATAGTTGGAACCATACAGTATGTAGCCTTTTCAGATTTCCCTTAGTAATATGCATTTAGGGTTCTTCCATATCCTTTCATGGCTTCGTAGCTCCTTTCTTTTTAGTGATGAAGAATATTCCATTCTCTGAATGGACCACAGTTTATTTATCCATTTACCTACTAAAGGACATCTTGGTTGCTTCCAGATTTTGGAAATTATGAATAAAGCTGCTATAAATATCTGTGTGTAAGTTTTTGTGTGGATATGTTTGCAGCTCTTTTGAGTAAATACCAGGCACTGTGATTGTCAGGCCGTATGGTAAGAGTATGTTTAGTTTTTGTGAGAAAGCGGCAAACTGTCTTTCAAAGCAGCTGTACCAGTTTGCACCCCCACCAGCAATGAATTGGAATTTCTATTGCTCCACGTCCCTACCAGCATTTGGTGTTTTCGGTGTTGTGGATTTTGGCCAGCCTAATAGGTGTGCAGGGGTATCTCATTTTCATTTGCAATTTTCTAATGGCATGTGAGTTTGACCTTTTCATGTGTTTATTTCCCATTTGTATATCTTCTTTGGTGAGGTGTTAAAGTGTATCTTTACAATAAACATTTTAATAAAAACAAAAAAACTTGAGAAACCTTTCAGATCTTTTTTAAAAAAGTCATCCTGTTAATTTGGCTGCTGCTTCCCATTACCAGTAATAAGAAACATTTTATAAAATCTAAAGTCTACAAGCAAAATATATAAATTAAGACTGCCCAATTTGGGGGAAGGACACTAGTCACGGAGACAAGATCTGGGTTCTCGTCCATTCTCGCCACCAAATGTGTTATCTTAGGCAAGTTACTTCACTTTTTGAATCTCAGTGTCTTCTGTAAGTAAGAGGAATGGCTAAAAAGATTTCTAAAGTTCTTGCAGCTCTGGTTTTCCTTAATTTTTTTGCATTTTATGTCACTCACTAGAGTGGCCCCTGTCAATACACAGACATCTGATCCTTAGCTTGCCTTACGGTAAATTTAATATTGTCATCTTCAAATTTTTCCATATTTCTTTTCTATGCTGAAATAAAGAGCTTTGAGTGAGGCTGAAACCTAGCAACCAGCTCTCCTGAAATATCTCATTGAATGTTATACATAAAGTGTATAAGGGGAGGTAAATACAGCAAAAATGGTAACCACGCTTCAGCATTAATTTTACTTGGTGACTCACCCACTCTGTCATCTGAAGATGACATTAATCTAAATTGTGACCTTTTCTTCTATCTCATGTCACTTAAATTATGCCAGTAAAAGGGCAGTGACTCACCACTGGAACAGATTCTTCTTGAGAAAATTAGCAGAGTTTTGTCATAGAAATCTTAGTCAAAGGGTCTTTATTAACTTCACCTGGAGAGCAATTCTACCCTTTGCTCAGCTGTTAAAGGCCAATTCTATGTGTCCTGTGGATTCAATCTAGCCCAACTATATTATTTTATTGATTCTCTCCCCTTCTGGCAGGACTTCAGGCTTTGAACGCACAAAGAAATTTTCCACCAACTCAGTTGTTAGCCATCATTGCCTTGGTAATCAGAAGGGCCTTTTAGGGGGCTTGCTTTGCACTGTGGAATAGTTTTCATACATAGCTTATGGACACAAATCACCCTATGGATATACATTAATTTTATGTCTGCACTTGTAGAAGTGGATACTCAGAGTGACAGGAGTGTTGAAATTATGGTTTTACAGTTACCAAATGAGCACATCAGGGGAAGAAAAATGTAGGAGTTTAGGTATTAAAAATAAGACCCAGGGATGTCAGGATAGCTCAGCAGTTGAGTGTGTGCATCGCAATCACAAGGTCTGGGGTTCAATTCCGGCACTGGCCCATGCAACCCCATGTGCTGAACTGCGGC
Organism: Craseonycteris thonglongyai; assembly: GCA_004027555.1. Taxonomy (NCBI): domain Eukaryota; kingdom Metazoa; phylum Chordata; class Mammalia; order Chiroptera; family Craseonycteridae; genus Craseonycteris; species Craseonycteris thonglongyai. The sequence continues at coordinate 9,684 of PVKE010043002.1, read as the reverse complement.
ACAACTGGTAACAGCCAGGATGGCTCAGCAGAGAAGGTTTTCACCTCCCATGTAGGGGTCCCCCAGTTCAGTTCCTACCCTGCGTGGCCCCACATCCACCTGTGTTCATGAAACTATGTCACAACTAATGATGTCCAACTATGGAGACTGCTTTGGGCCCTCTTCCCTTGTCTCCCTTTCTCTCTCATCTCTCAAAATAAATCTTAAAAAAAAAAAAAAGACCTAGTAATTAGACACATTTTGCCTATTATTTCAATATACCCTGGTCTGATGAAAATATATGTCATGACAATATTTAATAAGAATAATAATTGTCATTTCTTTTTAATTTAATCCACACTTCTCTAACCTACCAAATTCTTAAAGACACTGAATATAATTACTTATATTCCTTTTGCAAAACACTAACATAAAATTATACATACTTGAAAACTTAGTAAATACCTCACACTGCTGGACATCAGGCATCTCACAATCATCTAGTCTCAGTCTTCATTGTACCCGTGAGGCCCAGAAAGGGGAAGTAGCTTGCTGAAGGACACATCAAGTCATGGAAAAGCTGGATGACACCTCCATCTCTTCCTCCCAGGCTTGGTTCCCTGGGTATCTCAGAGTTCCCGAGGCTAATGTTGAGGGTTCAAGAGAGTGATAAGTGATATTCTGCACCATCTACTTAAGAAGTATATAGTATATTTAGAAATACTGCTTTCCTAAATGGGTCCAGTGTATAAGCTCTGGGATCTAAGGAGGTAAATTGAGATAGTTTAAAAACTCTCTTCTATGGCCCTGCCTGGTCTCCAGTAAACAAGATGCTTTTAGATTCATGTTGTGTTTGCAAGTCAGCAAAATTGATTTCCATGAAGACATGAGAAATTTAGTGGCATGACTTCATGGAATGCCACGCTTGGACTTCTGCTTTGGCATAAAGCACTAAGAAAGTCTTTTCCTCAAGGAAAATAAAATCACTAATGTGTAATCATTGGAGCCAACCCTTCTGGTGAATAAGGGGCCAGTTACCACCTTTTAGAGACAATATTAACCCTTTCATCCCTGGGTTTGTTATTTGTCAGTAAGTATCTGGTTAATCCTTTTATAAATTCATTTCCTAGTAGAGACAGATTTTTCTCTAAAAGTTTCCATACTTTCACAAGACACTTGCCTGAAGTAAAATTAAATAATTGAGTCAATTCATGTTTCAGAATAGTTTTAAATGAATTTTAAGAAAACTTACAGCAATTCAATAATTGGTTGAATCATCAAACTAAAGTAAAGCTTCTAAGGCTATAAATAGCCATGTTTACAGGTTTCAAAGCTCCACAGGGAAGAGTCAATTAGATTCAATTCCATCAGTTACATCCCACTCTGCGTAATACTTGAGCTTATTTTTTCTGGGAGCTAATGCAGTAGAGATCAGACTTTTTATTCATTCATGCAGATATGAATTCATAAAATATTTATTGAATACCTTCCATAAGCCAAATCTGGGGAGGCAGAGAGGCATAAAGGGCACAGTGCCTGAATGTTAACAGCTCCCAGATAGGAGAGGGGAAAAAGCAAGTGACTAGGGACGCTCCCTTTTTATAAGTACTCCAATAGATGTCTGCAAGTACTGTGCTAGAGGCACATAGGAGTCAGTTCCCCTGGGGTTGAAGAAATTCACCAAAGGCTTCATAGGTGAGTTGTGTAAGGAAAGCAAAGGGGTTGGCAGTGGGCAGTGGCAGTGGGCTGCAGCTGGGAGGAGGGCACATAGGCACAGGGCAGAGCAGGAAGTGTGATACCAGGTTGGGAAAGGGTAAGAGGGCCCAGGGCTGGGGATGTGGCAGACTCAGGACACAGAGGGTCTTGTGAGTCAAAGAAAAAGCATGTGCCAAGACCCAGAGGTGGAAGTGGGTTCAATATGACTAGAGCTGAGCTGCAAGGACAGAAACACAGGACTAAGGGTCAGGAGATTGGGCAACAGGGAACCAGCAAAAGGTATGGAGCAAGAGAGGGACACAATGAAACCTGTACTATTAGATCTCTTACCAACAGTGGGGAGAAATATTGGAATACTTTGCTAATGTCCACACTTTTGCCAAGTAAACTGTGCTGCAATGAACACCCTTGTGCAAATCTCCTTGGACACTCCAGACACCATAGAAAGAAAACCAATTCCCCACCCTAGTTGGGGAACAGCTGGATTAATTATGACTTACTCACATAATGGCAAAAGTGAATGAGCCAAGTTTGCCTGTATCAACATGCATAATACTGAGAGGAGTGAAAAGAGGTTGAAAATAGGCTATATGTAGTGCAATGCCATTTATGTAAAGTTTTAAAACACACAAAACAATATGGTGTATTGTTTATGGATACAGCAGTACATGGAAGTACATAGAAGAACACCTACCTGCTTCAGGATATCTGGTACCTCTGTAGGAGAAGGGGAAGGGAGCAGGATTTGGCCTTTAGCTATTTGGTAAGAGTTCCTTTATTTAAAAAATTACTTGAAGCAAGTATGGTAAGATGTTAACATCAGTTAAATTAAGGGAGTGGGGAAATAGGTGCCTGTTAGATTATTAGCAGTACCTTTTAGCACGTTTGAAATATTAAAAAAAATAATAATAAGTGGGAAAAGGGCCCCCCAAAAGGCCATTGTATCAATTAGTGTACTCTTGGCTACAAGTAAGAAAATAAGAAAGATGCCTAAGGATAGGGTTGTTTTTGTTTTTGTTTTAAATTCCATCAAGGGTTGACATACTACAGCTTCTTATGAGCCAAATCTGACCCGTTGCTTGTTTATATATGGCCCATGCCCTGAGAATATATTTTACATTTTTATTTTTTATTAAATTTATTGGGGTGACAGTAGTTAATAAATTTATATAGGTATACAATTCTATTTGAAAAAATCAGAAGACTATTCTGGGATATTTGAAAATGATATGAAATTCCACTTTAGTATTCACAAAAAAAGTTTTGTTGGCACACAGCCATGACCATTCTTTTAAATATTTGCTATGGCTGTTCTTGCCCTGCAGAGGCAGAGCTGAGTTATGACAGAGATGAACCATAAAGCCTAAACTATCTATTGTCTGGCCCTTTAAGAAAGAATTGGCTGACCCCTGCCATGTAACAAAAGTATCCAAAAGTAAGTGGTTCCAAGATTGGTTAATTCAGTAGTGATGGTGTTGGAGCTTTAGGTGGTTCTCCAGCTATACGCGTAGCTGCCAAAGCTCCAAGCACATGACAATGTCCAAATGTTGCAGTAAGGTGGGGTGGGGGATTTGCCTCATGTGTCTCTCACTTTTTAATGGGGAGGATATTCTTGCCCAGAAATTTTCTAGCAGATTCCACCTTAAATCCCACTGGTCAGAAATGAGTCATATGACCATCCTGGGGCTGAGGGAAGGAGTAGCCAGATATCCTGAGTTTTAGGGAATGCTTCAGTTAGGAGGAAGGAAGGGATAGAGCAGCAGATGGATAAGCAACAGTACTTGCCCCAAGCAAAAACGTAAAAATGAAAAGATTGGATTGAAAGAGGCAAGAGTGGATGTGGGGAAACCACTTAGCAGGCCAGTGGCCAGTACTATTATCCAGGAAGGAAATGATGAAATGATAGAGGCTTGGACCAGAGTTATTTCAAAGAGTGGAGGTGGTTGGATTCTGGATATATTTTAAAGGATGAGCCGGTGAACTGGATGTTGGAGGGAGTTTTCTGGCTTGGACAACTGGGTATTATCCTGGGAGATGGGCAGACAGTGTTGTGTTGGTGTAGAGGTGAGGAACAAGTCTCAAAGCCCTCACTGTTTCACCATATTTCCAAGTAATAGAGAGATGAGAGAATAAAGTAGAGACAGTGTTTTTACTTAAAACAGTTATAACTCAGCGTGTTATTTTCTATTCTGAAGAAATAGAATCATTCATGAGTAAATAGAACAATGTTATATATGGGTCTAGCATTTTGCAGTTTACAAAGTGCTTTCATATGCACTTTTTCATTTGACCCTGAACTCTGGAAATTGGTATGACAGGATTAATTCTCATTTTACAAACAAGAAAATGGGGATGCATAGAGTGGGAAGGCTGGAATGGAAGGTGTGTCTTCTAAGTCAGAAGGGGGCAGTTAAAACTATGCCTTGTCTTTAATGAACACCATGTTTGCTTCTGTTTACTTTTGGCATACACCCAACTAAGACTCCACTTTGGTTTTTCCCTCTTTAATAGTACACTCCAACTTTACATCAATTTATATTTTAAAATATCTTCCTATTATTTTAATATTTCCATACTGAAGAACCAGACAGTAATTTGTGTTTTTGCTTATTTTTAGACTATTGCACGTAAGTGTTTTGAATCATCTCTAAAAGCTTATTTCCACAGCACATAACAAAATTAATTAAACTGCTTTTGAAACAAGGCTGATTTGTTTCTCACTGAAACGATGACTCATGGGTGTCCGACTGAGTGTCATTTGTATTCCTCCCCCAGCAAGTAATTTAAATGTGAGTTGCAAAGAAAGGAAAAGAATGAAAGAACAAGGAAAATAAACACACAAAGAAAACTATTCCATCCTTACCTCTTTGACAAGTTATCCTGAATGTGGAGTTACAGGGGGCAACGCTGTCACCTTTCTTTTGGCACCAAACGTTCTCGCTGACAGCTGCACTGATAGCTGGTCTCTTCCTGTCCTGGGTTGTGTAAATGGTACAGGGATAGTAGATTTTGGCACAATGCAAAAAAGCAGTTTCTGATCCTCTGAGATGCCCTTGCTTTGATACCACCTGGCTTGAGTGGCAGTGAGCTTCTTGATGTATGGATGCACTTATCTGACAGAGAAGGCTGCTTGGTGGTAGTATATGTGCGAGGTGGGTGGTAAAGGACTCTATTTCACCATACATGGTCCTGGCATAATGGAATAGGAAGGAATCCTGCCAATCTGAACCATAGGAGACCAGAGCAAAGTAAGGTTGGGTAGTAATGTGTGGCAGGAGACTGGAGCTTCCTGAGCAGAAACAATATCCTAAACTAAATGCTTGCTTTGCCCATCATTTTTTATTTCATAATGAGACTTTTCAGGAGTTGGAAACATAGCCCCTAGCACATAACAGACAATAGTGAATGTATGCAGGGATTAGGAAGAGGAGGAATGAGTGAATGAATGGGTTCATTCAAGACAGACTATGGTTGAAAAAAACAATGGGAGGGATTTGAGATGCCTTTATGGACTTTTGAAGACTGGCTTTGAACTAAGGTGAACTTGGAACCTACATTCTATTTGACCATTGTGCCTTAGCTACAAATCTGTGTCTTTGAGTTAATGGGCCAAGTGAGCATTTCAACTGGTGCTGCGTCTGGTGGCATTGTGGGCTCAGGAAACTGTCCAAGTAACCTTTTTGGGTTTTCTGGTTTGTTTTTCCAGAAAGCCAGCAAAGCAGGTCTACTGAAATATAGTGCCATTCCTCTCCCTATCTGTCCTACCACCCCCAAATCCCTACCCCTACTGCCCAACACACACATTGGGATTTAATGCCAACAGCTGCGATGTAGTCAGTTCATTTTCTTGCTTTTTGTTGAGACAGACTTTGCTCCTTGCTCCAGTCATTGTGCTAGGAATTTCACTGATAGAAAGGGAAGGAAGGACCTACAGAGAGGGTGGACAAGTACTTAGAAAGGTAGGCACAGATAGCTATATTTATTTCAAAAACCAATAGGCATTTAACTAACTCCTACTTAGAGATGTGTTTCTCCTTCTGGATTGTGTCAAATACAAGGGTGGGGCACTAGATGGGGACAATTTGGGTACACTTCAATTTTTTCCATTTTCAGGAGCCATGTCTCATAGAAAATCAATAACATTACGGAAGGTATATCTCAAGTTTTGGGAGATGCTTTTTGCTAATTCTCATAATCATTCTGTGCTTTAATGTCTCCATTGGCGAGTGGAGACACCTGCCTGTTGCACACAGATTTGTACAAAAGCCAGCCAGATGACACCTGTAGGTTGTTTTGCACACTTCAGGGGTGAATTCAAAGTGTCCTTATTTAGATTATTATTCCTATTTACTGAGTAATGGTGCTTATCTCAAAATTGACTGAAAAAAAAAAAAACAACCAAACAAAATGAAAATCCAGTCCCGTTGCTAACATAGTCTATTTTGTGATACCACAGATTTCATTCAAAGGCTACATTTTACAGAAAGTACCTACAATTTAAAAGTATGAGCCTCTCATAGAAGCACCTTGGAGCCTGCAGCCATTTCATTATGCTTCCAGCCACAGCACAATTACCTTCTGAGCCATTTGCTAACATTTATTAACTGCAGATCTTGGAACAGACAAAGATATCCAAGTCAGAATGTTCTTTACCAGGCCAAACACTCAGATGTTGAGTCGAAACCTTTTTCATGATAAGCATTTATCACTGCTCAAGCAAACTAAAAGATACTCAGTGCTTTCTGTTTCTACAGAAAACCTTTCTTCCCAAATGCATCTTCTGAGCTTTCCTCCCATCTGTGTCTTATAGTTAAGAGCAGCCCCTCTCTTTTTCTGGCCTGTATTTTCTTCTACATAGCTGCTGCGTCCCAGTGGGCCTGACATTAGACTTCACCAAGTGAACTTGAGAAGTGAACTTCATTGCTACCCCCAAATATCAGGGATGAGCTACAAAAGTTCCAGAAAGAGCTTCTCAATTTTCTTTTCTTTTCTTTTTTTTAGATTTATTTTTATTGTTTTTGACAAAGACAGAGGCAGAGAGAGACAGAGAGAACGGGGAGGGCCCAGAGCAGTCTCCGCAGTTGCACATTAGTTTTCGACATGGTTTCACTCCACACAGGTGGGTGTGGGGCTGCACAGGGCAGGAACTGGGTCAGGGGCCTCCAGCATGGGAGGCACTCCCCGGGTGGGAGCCAATCCGGGGGGCCTCCCACATGGGAAGCTCGCCCCAGTGAGAACCAAATTGGGGGCACACCCCAAGTCAGCATATGGGTCCACATGGGCCAGGGCTGGGATATGGTCCTAGGACCCTGGAGCTGCAAAGCGAGCGCTCCACCTGCTGAGCCATCCTGGCTTCCCAGCTTCTCAATTTTTAAAGCCCAAAATTCTTTTATACCGACTACCTACAAACATAAATAAAAGAGTGATTCATAATATAACTAACCTCTCATTATTCCTTAATTTTTTATTAATCTCATTATTATGAATTAGGGGGATATGCTAAAAAAGAAAATGTTATTACTCTTTATGCCTCCATAATTAACAACAGTAATTATCTGGTGGAATGTATTTCCCTTCTCTACAGGGAATGGCTGCTTCAGGACTGAACAACATGAGAAATTGTGACATCACTGAACCTACTTTTAAAATTAATATGAAGTGCTTTTCACAAAAAAATGGTTCTTCCCAACAGGGAAAAATAGGACTAACATCAAGTGAATCAGAAATGTGAAAGTGTCTGGCTGTCATTTACCTGAGCAGTTTGTTCAGGTTTTGTACTCAAGGGAGCCTTGGAGGCAAGTGGCAATTGTGAAAAGAAACACAGAAACAAACCAAGAAGACCAAAAATCAAAAAGAACAACCAGCAAAAGCAGTTGGCACCCAAATTCTTATTAGCTAACCTTATTTTCACTGACTTTTTAAAAATTTTATTGTTTTTGACAGAGACAGAGAGAAGGGGGAGGGCCCAGAGCATTCTCCATAGTTGTACGTCGTTAGTATTCAACATGGTTTCGTCCCACATGGGTGGGCAGGGCCGTGCAGGGCAGGAACTGGGCTGGGGGCCTCCGTCATGAGAGGCACACCCCCTCGAGCCAGGGGCCTAACCAGGGGGCCAGAACCGAACTGTGGGCCTCGAATGGGAAGCACACCCAAGTTCAGCATATGGGTCCACACGGGCTGGGTTGGGACTGGGGCCGGGCCGGGGCCCTGATTCAATCCTCATTCCCCCAGGGCTGCAAAGCAAAAACTTAACCCGCATAGCCATCCAGGCTTCCCCTTTACTGACCTTTTATCTGAGTATGGAACCAACAAAGCTGCAGAACAGATCATAGAACCCTAGAGCTTGATGAGTCCAGATATTTCTTAACGTTGTTGTTGTTTGTTTTGTTTTGGTTTACAATTTTAAACAAAACATTTTTTCCTACCAAAATTTATTGTGGAGCATCATTGTAAGAAAGTTTTGTGAGCTACCCTGGCTGTAGTGCATGCACACGTGAGTGCGTGCACACATGCATGCACATGTGTGAGGGGAAGTGTTAAGGAATGTTCTTTCACAGTCGCTATACCTACCTGCACCTGCAGTCATTGCGCACCTCTGCATTCAGAAGCTCATGGCCTTTAGGAGCTTGGGAAAGAGATTGGTTCATTCCAAGTTCCTCTGGTGATAGAGGGCTCAGAGTCTCCCATCTGGCCCAGGACAGGCCTGAAGTCGCCCAGGACAGGCCTGAACTCACCCAGGCAAACCAGAGCAGCATCAGAGCTGAGCCCTCCAAACCAATCCCCAGGCAGGGCTCCTGAGCTGCTCTGTGCACACCTCCTCATACTCACTTTTTTTTCTTGGCCCCTTTGCCTGAGGAACATTTTCCTGGCCACTAAAGGGTATTGCTAGCATTGGCCAGCCCCACATTAAAGGTGTTAAGAAATCTCCTTGCTCTGATGTTAATGTGGATCCTTTCAGAATTAAGTCTTACTCATGAATAAGCTGTGGTCCTTTTGTCCTGGATGAATTTTATGCCATTTATTCTAGAAAGGAAATTTAGAAGCTTTGAATGCCCTTCCTCATTAATAATAATAATTTTTCCTTTTAGTCATATAAACATAATTCAAGACCTGATTTAAATGCCCCCAATTTTTGCAGTAAAGAACATTTATAACTCAACTTTGCTATATGTTCTTGTCCCAAATGGTTGTCATGTCAGTTAAATTGCTCATAACTGTTTGGAATGTAAAAGCTTTGCCAGAGTTGGGCAGTCATATTTCAGAGCCTGTACATACAGCATTATTGGACCTGTTTGTGTGGGTGGTGGTAAAGAAGCCAACTTACATGCTGAATCATGTGCTATTTTTAGTACATTTCTGAGATATTATTAATTAAATTCAGTTGAACTCTGCTTCAAGTCAAGTGCTTGGACTGCCATCATGTAATTGATGAAACTTGGGACAGAACTAAAGGCTATCACCATAAAGCCCAGGTTACATTTGTAGGTCAGTCTACTGTCTTGAAACCAAACTGTATGATTAATAGCATCTCACCAATTCATTTCCCTCACTAAGAGAACCACTAAATAGGTACCATGCAATGACCTCTCCTTGATTCTGGAGCCATTCCAAAGGAAGATGCCAGGGTCTGGGCCAGAAGCACAGCTGACTCACCCCACACCATCTGTAGTGGCCTTGCTCCTCCCAGAACCGCCTTGAAGAGTCATAATGGAATCCTACCCATACACAGCAGCTGGCTTGGCTGTAAGTGAGTACTGTCACTCACTTCAGTTCAACAAACCACCCTGGGGAAGCTGAGACGGCTCAGTGGGTTAAGTGCTCACTTTGCAGCTCTGGGGACCGAGGGTCAAATCCCAGCCCTGGCCCGTGCGGACCCATATGCTGAGCAGGGGTGTGCCCCCAGTTTGGTTCTCACTGGGGTGAGACCCTGGCCCAGTTCCTGCCCTGTGCAGCCCCGCGCCCACCTGTGGAATGAAACTATGTGGAAAA
>PVKE010043001.1:0-13527 GCA_004027555.1 Craseonycteris thonglongyai | reverse complement strand
AAGGTTAATTACAAAACCTTATACAGTAATAAACATTAATCAACATTGCTTTCTGAGGAGGCACCCAAAGTGGCCCCTCATGAGTGCAGGAAGGAGTGGGTGGCTTCGGTTTTTATTGGGGTTGGGGAGTGGGGCTGGGTTAGGGCTCTTGCACACGAGCAGAGGTTTGCATGGGTTGGTCTTCCCTCCCAGCACAAAGCAAGGGGTTCCCGCGCTTTCTTAGCAGCTTGCACAGATGTGGGGCAAAAGGGGTGCGGTGAGACTAGAAAGGTGTCAGTGGTTCAACATCGGAAGTTTTTCCAAAGCACTGCCTTAAAGGTATGCGTAGCAACAAGACCCCACCCCCACCCCCACCCGGTCTGTCCTCAAAGGCAGGCTCCTGGGCCCGCTTCCTCTCCCACCCACTGCCCCTCGACCATCTTACTGCATCTCTAGTCCCTGCTTTCTGCCTTGGGGCTGCTCTAGCCAGTCCAATGTGTTGAGATTCTGTGCTCTCAGGCTCCATCTGGTCTAATACTGGGAGCCCAGCACATCCACTTAATCACATGCGTTCCCTGAGCACCTGCAGGGTGCCAGGCACAGGGCGATAATATTTTGGAAAAACCCGGGAAACACTGAAGCCGCAAAACATGAAGCACGAAGTGGCGAGGGAACATTGTAGTCCCATTTGTTTATTTTTGCCTTTGGGGTCAAGTTCATAAATTTCTCTCTTAACCCAAGGTCTGTAAGTTTAGTACCTATGTTTTCTTCTGTGAAACATATTGTTTTAGGTCTTATGGTTAGGCCTTGGATCCATTTTGAGTTAATTTTGGTATATGGTGACAGAGAAAATTTTAAACATACAAAATCTGAAAGAATTAGTCACCAATGGGGCCACACCGTTACACAAAGAAATAAAGAGCATTAGAAATGGCATATACATGGATAAATATATCAGATGTTTTTCTTATTATTTAAATGTCTTCAATAGCTAATTAATGCTTTTAACAAATGTAATAACAATTCATTTTGGGTTTATAACATAAATATTGGTAAAAATGTATGAGAATAATATCATAAAATCCAGCAAGGGAGAAATAAAAATAAAGTATTATAGAGTTCTTCCAATATAACTGAAGTGGCGTAATATCACTTGAAATAAACTAAGATAGGTATATCATATATCATATATATTACTACAAATTCTAAAGCCACCACTAAAGTAACAAAACAACAGTTCTTTTTCCACAACAGTCTCTCCAGCACTTGTCCCTTGTTCTGTTGATTAGAGCCATTCTAGCACTTGTGAGGTGGTATTTCATTGTGGTTTTAATTTGCATTTCCCTAATAGCTTAGTAATATTGAGTATTTTTTCATGTCTGTTGGCCATTTGTATGTCTTCATGGGTGAAGTGTCTGTTTAGGTCTTTTGGCCATTTTTTAAATTGGATTACTTGTTTTTTATTGTTTGTTTTTTAAAGATTTATTTTATTTTTTGACAGAGTCAGAAAGAGACAGAGACAGACAGAAGGTGGAGGTCCCAGAGCAGTCTCAATAGTTGTACATCATCAGTTTTCAACATGGTTTCGTTCCACACAGGTGGCCGGGGGCTGCGCAGGGCAGGAACTGGGCTAGGGACCTCCTGCATGGGAGGCATGGCCCCTCGAGCTGGGGTCTGAACCGGGGGCCGAGAACTAAACTGGGGGCCTCCCACATGGGAAGCACTCCCCAGTTCAGCCTATGGATCCACACGGGCCGGCCAGGGCCGGGATTTGATCTTCGGTCCCAGGGCTTCAAAGCGAGCGCTTAACTCGCTGAGCCATCCCGTCTTCCCCTACTTGGTTTTTTTTGTTGTTGGTGGTGGTGGTTTTTTGGGGGTTGTATGAGTTATCAGAGGCATTGTTTGCAAATATTTTCACCCAATTGGTTGGTTGCCTCTTTGCTTTGTTGATCGTTTCTTTTGCAGTGCAGAAGCTTTTTGGTTTGATAAAGTTCCATTCATTTATTTTTGCTTCTACTTCCGTTTCCATTAAGGTCAGGTTCATAAAGTCCTCTCTGAACCCAAGGTCTGTAAGTTTAGTGCCAATGTTTTCTTCTATGCAATTTATTGTTTGGGGTCTTATTTGGAGGTCTTTAATCCACTTTGAGTTAATTTTGGCATATGGTCACAGATTGCAATTCAGATTTATTCTTGCATGTGGTTTCTCAATTTTCCCAGCACTATTTGCTGAAGAGGCTTTCTTTTCCCCATTGTATATTTTTTGCTCTTTTGTAAAAAAAAATAAAAATTTCATTTATATATTTATGGGTTTTTAATTCTATTCCATTGGTCTTTGTATCTGTTTTTCTGCTAATACCATGTTGTTTTGATTATTGAGGCTTTGTAGTACAGATAAAGTCAGGCAGTGAGATGCCCCCAGTTTTATTCTTTTTTCTTAATATCACTTTGGTGATTCGGGGTCTTTTGTGGTTCCATACAAATTTAACACTGCTGGTTGGAATGCAAACTGGTACAACTGCTATGGAAGACACTGTGGAGATTCCTCAGAAAATTGGGAATGGAGCTACCCTGTGACCCAGCAATCCCCCCTTCTGGATATCTACCCCCAAAACTTGAAAACCTTAGTCCATAAAAACATATGTACCCCAATGTCCATTGCAGCACTGTTCATAGTGGCCAAGTCATGGAAACAACCAAAGTACCCCTTGATAGATGACTGGACAAAAAAGCTGTGGTACATACATACAATGGAATATTACTCAGCGATATGAAAAGATGAAATTCTGCCATTTGCAACAACATGGATGAAACTCGAGATCATGATGCTAAATGAAATAAGCCAGACTAAGAACAACACAACTTCACTCATTTGTGGAATATAAAACTGAAAGCAACAAGGAAACAAAATCTCATGAACACAGTCAATAGTTTAGTGCTTACCTGAAGGGAAGGAGGGACGGGAGGTGGGAGAGGAGCGAGGGGAAGCTAAATATATGGTGATGGACAGAGTTGTATACCTGGAACCTATATAATTTTTACTAATCAATGTAACCCTAATAAATTTAATAATAAAAAAATTATAAAATAAAAAGCTATAGCTAGTAAGCCAACAAAAAAGATGGAATGAAATGATAAAAAAAATACTGAATTCAAGAAAAATAAATCAATGAAACAAATAGAAAACAAGTATCAAGATGATAGATTTAGACATATCATATTAATAAATACATTCAATGCAAATGCTCTTAACATGCCAATTGGAGGGTTCCAGATTGGATAACAAAGCAAAATTAAATTATATGCTTACCTACAAGAAATCTATTTAAAAAATATGGTCACAAATAGGTAAAAATTAAAAGGGTGGAAAAAGATATATCATACTAACACAAATTAAAAGAAATATTAAGTATCTGTATTAATAGAAGACAAAGTCAATTTCACAACAATGAATGTTACCATGAATAAAAATGGCTAATTCATAGCAATAGTCAATTCATCAAGAAGAAATAATCTTAAACATTTGTGCACCTAATAGCAGAACCTCAAAATGTGTGTGTATGTGTGAGTGTGAGTGTGTGTGTTGTCTGCAAAATCCCTCATACCATCACCTAAATTGGTATTTGATCAAATAACTGAGAGGTGTATGTATGCTATAAAATGGCCACTATTATCTCTTCCATCTTTACAAGAGAATATCTGTTACAGCTTATCCTAACTGGAAACATACTAGAAAAGGAATTCTAGGGAGTATAGGTCAGCTTAGAGCAGTTGGCATATCAAAAGCCATCACAAGCAAGTGGGTCTTATCTCATGAATGCATGTTTAACATTTGAAAAGCATTGATCAATCAATGTACTTCACTATATTAATAGATCAAATAACAAAAATCGTGCAATCATCTCAATTGAAACAGAAACACCATTTGAACAAAAACCAACATCCATTCTAATAAAAAATAATCTTAGAAAACTAGTAAAGAAAGGGAACTCGCTCAACCTGATAAAGTCTGTCCATGAAAACACCTAATGCTAACAGCGTTAATGGTGAAACGCTAAATGCTTTCTTCGTAAGATCAGCAACAAGACAGCATGTTCCCTTTTACCACTTCTATTGCACCTTGTACTGGAGGTTCTATTCAGTTCAATAAAGCAAGAATAAGAAACAAAATCCATCAAGATTGAAAAAGAAGAGATAAAGCCATCTTTATTTGCAGATGACATGGTTATCAATGGGGAAAATTCAATGGAATTTATAGAAACGCTACTAGAATCAATAAGTGAGTTTAGCAAGATCAATATGCAAGCTCAATACACAAAAAACAATTTATACTAGCAACAATCAGAAATTAAAGTAAAAAATCAACATTAATAGTAGAATAAAAATATTTAAATTAGGGACAAATCTGAGACCTATAAGCTGAAAACTACAAAACATTTTTAGAGAAATCAAAGGATACCTGAATAAATGCAGGTTTTTTCTTCTTCTATAATCGAGATTTTATTGGTTGTTTTTAGAATAAGTACAGAGACATTTCAATTTGTACACAATTCTTAACGTATGTAGCAAAAACCTAAAAAGTCATGTAGCTGTGATTCTTTTCTAAATAGTTATTCCAGTGACTTCCCAGCTTACAATTTGGAGGCTAATTTTTCTTAATAAAATATCAAGTGCCAATATTTTCAAATGTTGATATGCTGTTACATCAAAGTCCCACTAATTCACAATTTAATCTCACATACACTATGTAATCAATTTTTTAATCTTTCACAACACATTAACAAAGTTACCAGAAAAACAGGACTACCACGACCAAAGATGTTTACAGAGTGCACAAGGTTCTGACAGGGAGAGCCAAGATCAAGGAGTAGTTTCTTTTAGGAAACAATTCTACTAAAAACATGAGAATAGACGTAACTGAAAGTGTTCAAGACATATTAAATGCACAACTGATTCCAAATTGCCTTTTAGAATGTTTTGTATCATAGGGTATAAAAACTCCCCTCATCTTTGGAATGATAAGCTGGCACCGAAGACAGTCAAAGCCTCCCATATTCAATATCACACTATTTTCTGGTTATACGAAAAAATAAACAACCAGCAAATAATTTCACCTCTTAAAAAATAAACAAAACATTTACACTTAAAATATGGGTTGAAGTAGAATTCTCTCCTTAAAAATGTTTCTAGAGGGGAAGCCAGGATGGCTCAGTGGGTTAAGTGCTCACTTTGCAGCCCCTGGGACTGAGGATCGAATCCCGGTCCCAGCTTGTGCGGACCCATATGCTGAACTGGGGAGTGCCCTTAATTCGCTTCTCACTGGGGCGAGACCCCGGCCCAGGTCCTGCCCTGTGCAGCCCCGCGCCCACCTGTGGAATGAAACTATGTGGAAAAACCGATGATGTGCAACTATGGAGACTATTCTGGGCCCTCCCCCTTCTCTCTGTCTCTGTCTCTGTATCTCTCTCTCTCTGTCAAAAACAATAAAAATAAACCTTCAAAAAAAAGAAAAAGAAATTCCATTTGTTCTCAAAAAAAAATGTTTCTAGAGCTACTATGAAACATGCCTTTACAAAACAGTTTTTTAAAAGATATATTTTATTGTTTTTGACAGAGACAGAGAGAAACAGAAAGAAGGGGGAGGGCCCAGAGCAGTCTCCCTAGTTGTAAGTCATTGGTTTTTCAACATGGTTTTGTTCCACACAGGTAGGTGTGGGCCGCGCAGGATGGGAACTGGGCTGGGGGTCTCCCACATTGGAGGCATGCCCCTTTAAGCCAGGGGCTGAACAGGAGTGGAGGAGAGTGACAGAACTGAGCTGGGCGCCTCCCACATAGGAAACATGCCCCAGTTTGGCATATGGGCCCTCACAGGCCTGGGCCTGGATTTGATCCCCAGTCCCTGGGGCTGCAAAGCGAGTGCTTAACCTGCTGAGCCATCCCAGCTTTCCCCAAAATAGTTGATAAAAATATTCATCAGAATTGTACAAGGGAGACAGGGCCACTGATAGACATGGTATGTGACGTTAATCAGACTTGGCTTGTTTCTCTTTTGCTTTATCAGGGGCTGGACTCTCCTCGTTTTTAGCTTCTCTATTTTCTGCAGGTAAATCTTCTTTAGTTTCTTGTTAGCCACTTGGCCTGTTTTCCCTTTGCTCCCCTTTCCGCTTTGTTTTGCACTTTTTGTCTGCAGATTTAGCCTTTCCTACCTACCACCTCTTTTGGGCTTGGTTTCCACTTATGCAGGAGCAGGTTTAGCTGACAACTTCACTGACCTCCTCTTGGGCTCCTCCTTCGATGCCCCCCGAGGAGTTGACCTTCTTGTTGGGCGTTGTAGACGTGGGGGCAGAAGTGCACTGAGAGCCTTCAGAAGCTGGGCTGGTGCTGCTCCTCCCACTGTCGGGGCTGCTGGGACTCACTAGTGAGAGATTCTTTCTTGTTTGTTGGCTGGAAGACTAAACATTGTACCCAAATTGTACCCAAATTAATGTATAGATTTAATTTAATGCAATCTCAATCAAATTCCCAGCAGACATTTTTAGAAATTGACTAGCTAGGTCTAATATTTATATGGCAATGCAAAAGAACTAGAATAGTCTAAACAACTTTGAAAAAGAATGACGTTGGAGGATAAAAATGACTTGATTTCAAGCATTATTTCATATACTCATTTGCTCTCCTTATATCTTCTTTGATGAAATGTCTGTTCAATGCTTCATCCATTTTTTGTTTTGTTTTTGGAGATGTTTGTTTTCTTATTATTGAGTTTTGTGCAGAGAGCAATGTTAAGGACATCTGTCCAAACCTACCATGTGACTTAGTGGGAAGATATTGGAAGCTCTGAGCCTTCCTATGGACAACCTAGTAGTCACTAGCCCAAAGGACAGTCGTGTCCCTACCATGGGAAAGTGAGATGTGCAGAGCAGATGAGAGTCCTGACTAGGGACCAGCCAGGACTTTGGTACAGTTGGGTCTAGCAGTTAGAAAAATGCAGACAAGCAAGAAAAAGGAAGGGCCAGGGGGTCAAATGGCCTCATTTTTCTGTCCACGATAGGCCGTTGCTACTGAAAGTGAGACCACCCTGTTCTTGCTTCTCTAGCTGGAGTGGAGGGCAATCTGACTCATAGTGGCCAGGGTTCCTGGGTCCCCAGAGCTCCTATGTCTGGTAGACCCAGGATACCGAACTCCTCACAGGCTCCTGTGCCTCCCTGCAGGGCAGCAGCTTCTGAGGCCAAGGGCTGCCCCAGCGGGCCACCACAGCGGAAGTACTCATAGACCCTATTCATCTGCTCAGGCTGTTGTGACAAAGTACCACACATTGGGACCATTTAAACAACAGACTTTTATTTCCTCACAGTTCTGGGGGCCAGAAGGATGAGATCACAGTGTCTATCTCCTTGGTGTGTACATAGTCATCTTCTCTCTGTGTCCTCACACAGTACCTGTCTGGGTCCTAAACTCCTCTTCTTCAAAGGGGACCAGATAAATTAGACTAGGGCTCATCCTAGTGACCTTCTTCTTCTTTTCTTTTTCAATACATGACTTTTATTGCATCTTTAATATATCACAAAGAAGTCTTAGGACTCACTCAACATCTTGGCATTTCTGTAGCTTATTCATCAGCCTGCTGAACTGTTCCTTTTTCCGAAAGATAAATACCATCCAAAATTGTTGTGATATCCCTGTTTTTAACTGTTGTGGCTTGTTGAATCAAAGCAGCTGAATTTGACAGGAGTTCAATATCATTTTCTTCAAGAATTAACTCATCTTTCTTGGCTTGAGATACTGAACAAGCAACACCTGACCTCATCTGAACCCTGAGGATACATTTTTCACCCAAGAAATTTGGATTTCAACAACAGAGCCATTCTGAATAGCTGGGTTGATGGGGAGAAGAGCATACGCAGAACTCATCTTGTAATGGAAACCCATCGTAACACCCTTGATCATGTTCTGTACATGACTGGAGTCCTTTCTATTCCCCCACCATTTAGCAATGCAGAGCCTCTTCTTTTTCTTTCCAAGGAGACTAAGTTCTACATTGATATGATTCAAGTCCCTCTGCAGGGTACCTGTGGGACCCTTCACAATAACTGTGCACCTTTTGGAGCAATGTCCACATTTTCTTGGATGTCCGCAGTGTGATTGCTGAGAATGGTCTGCATCCTCGCAGACCTAGGGATCTTATTTTAACTTAATTATCTCTTAAAAGACTCTATCCTGAAATACAGCTATAGTTTGAGGTACTGTGGGTTAGGGCTTCAACATATAAATTTTGAGGGGACACACTGCCCATGACGTGCCCCAGATGTAGCCCCCATAACCTCTACTGACATTGACTGGTGTCAGTGCATCCTGCTTGATCCTCTCAACAACCCATGAAAAAACAAAAGTAGGATTTTGTTTTGCTTTGTGCATCAGGAAACCTGTTAGGAACGTTTGTGGGATCCGCCCGAGATCATGGAGTGCTAGCTGTGTGCAGATAACCCTACCAGCACTGTCCTCCCAACTGAACCCAGGCAATCGAGTGCATGCTGCTGCCCTCCGCACTCTGCTGATTGCCTCGCGGTGATGAGGGGGACTCGCTCAGGCAGAAATCACAATGGACAGCTACATTGGATCTTTCCTGCAAGAATAAATAGGACTGAAAATCTATAAAAGGATTCAAGTTTCTGTGAAACCTATAGTTCGACAAAAACATTCACAGCTGAAAGCTTTTCTAAAAGAAAGGGTTTATTGAGCCATATACGAGCCAGAAAAGAAACAGGTCCTGAGGCACAAGGTCTAAACCAATGCAGCAGGGCTTGATGAGGAAGACAGTGAGGCCGTCAGCCTGGACTTGGCCAGTGCTTTTATGAGAACAGTTTAGGAAAGAAAAATGTAAGTTGTTCTGGAAGAATTTACACTAGCTATTGATAAAAGGGGTGAGGGAAGCTGAAGAGGAGCTAGTTCTGGGACAGGTGTATAGTCCACAAAGGAAGAGTATTTGCTGCTTTGGATTGGAGGTAGGCAACAGTCAGAACAGTTCATGCAACAGTCAGAACAGTTCATGCATCAGCAAGAAGGGGAGGCACCTCGTGGGTGCTGGTGCCTAACTATTCTCTTTAGATAACCACGAAAATAGGCACCCGGAAGGTAATTGAAAGTTCCAGCATATATTCAGAAATGTAAGCAGTCTCTGTTGGTTTTGCTCTGCAGTTGTTAACTGATTAGCCTCTCTTGTCTCTTCATTTCACCCTCCACCCTGCTGTAATTTAATTTAGGGCATCTCAGATTTTTTTTCTTATTACTATCACGTGTTAAAAAGGAATATTTTAAAATAGCAGGGTGAGAATAAAGTGTTGTAAAGACAACAGGCTTACCATTTATAAGAGAATTAAAGTTGGATATTTTACACCATGCTTTTCATGGAAATAAATTCCAGATTGATTAATTGTGAAAATAATCCGTAAAGATATATGTACCCCAATGTTCATCACAGCACTGCTCACGGTGGCCAAGTCACGGAAACAACCAAAGTGTCCTTTGATAGATGACTGGATAAAGAAGTTGTGATAAATTTACACAATTGAATACTGCTGGGCAATAAGAAAAGAGGAAATATAGCCTTTTGTGACAACATGAATGAACCCTGAAAACATCATATTAAGTGAAATAAGTCAGACCAAAAGAACCAAGAAACATATGACCTCACTCATAGGTAGAATATGAAACTGAAAGAAACAAAGAAACAAAATCTCATGGACACAGTCAATAATTTAGTGGTTACCTGAGGGTAAAAAAGGAGGTGGGTGGGAGAGCTGGGTGGGGGGGGGGTAGGGAGGGGGCATCAAATATATGGTGATGGAAAGAGCTGATTCTGGATGGTGAACACATAATGCAATGCACAGACAATGTAATGTAGAGTTGTCACCTGGAAACAATATAATTGTTATCAACTAATGTCATCTGAATAAATTTAACAATAAAAATAAATAAATAACACCAATAAAATATCATAGTAGAAAAAAAGGTTGGGTGACTCTTTTAATAAATATGAAACAGGCCAGGGGCTTTATAAGCATAACACTAGAGCCAGAAATCATAAAAGAAAACATTACCATATTTGTCTGACAAAATTTAAGAAGTTAAGTTTAGGATCAATCACTGCAAGAAAGTGAATAAACAAATAATCAACCAGAAAAAGTAATTATTGATATCACAAAGTTAATATCCTAAGTATATGAGGAGGTTTTACAAACCAGTAAGAAAAAAGATGAATACCCCCTGAAAACAATGGGCAATAATGACAGCCAACTTTTACTCTCTGAGGTGCCACCGCCCTTAATGGATTAATCTGTGTTCTCCTTGGTACAAAGTTTTGAAGTAGGGACTGTGTTTTCTATGCTTTGGAGACAAGGAACTGGAAGTTTGGAGAGTATAATCACCTCTCACACCAAGGTCACCCGAAGGGATGGCAGAACCAGGCTATCAGCCCCAGGCCTGTGGGGCATTAACCCCTGTGCTTTGAGCCCTTCATGGGAAGAAAAGAGCAGATATCTAAATTGCTAAGAAATATAAAACTTTGATATTGAGTGCAAATTCAGTGTGAATTTATACAAATTTAACACACATTAAAACAACACTAAGATCTTGGGAAGCCAGGATGGCTCAGTAGGTTGAGAACTCACTTTGCAGCCCCAGGGACCGAGGATCAAATCCCGGCCCCAGCCCGTGTGGAACCATGTGCTGAACTGGGGAGTGCCCAAAGTTCAGTTCTCACTGGGGCGAGACCCTGGCCCAGCTCCTGCCCTGTGCAGCCCCGCGCCCACCTGTGGAATGAAACTATGTGGAAAAACCGATGATGTACAACTATGGAGACTGTTCTGGGCCCTCCCCTTCTCTCTGTCTCTGTATCTCTCTCTCTCTCTCTCTCTCTCTCTCAAAAACAATAAAAATGAATCTTAAAAAAACAACAACAACACTAAGATCTTTAAAGCCCCCTCAGGCTGCCACACATAAGAGATATGAATAGCACCCAGTACTGGTGAAGCTGTGTGGAACAGGCAGCCTTTGTTACTGTTGTAGCTATGTGAAGCTGACACCATTCTGGGTGAACGAAGAGGGAGAGGGGAAAGAGAGTGGGCACTGATCTGCCATGGGTACTGAGACAGGAAGGCAGACAACTTTTGACCAAACCAACTCCAGGATTAATTTGCAGAGTAGGACATAGGCCTTGGGTCGAAAGGCCTGGATTTGGTTCCCAGCCTGGCCACTCACTAGACATGTGACATTGGGCTGCTGAAGCTGTAAAAAAGGATAACAATAGAATCTGCCCTTAAAGTTCTAAGAATTAACTCAACTGTAGAGAATCCTAAGTTATTGTTATTGTCTTCTGTTGTTGCTTGCTTTTTAAAAACAATGATCCGACATCTGTAATCAGAACTTGTATGTATGCACAATATATATGTTTATGGAGGTGCATATGTATGTGCATTGATGTATGTGTGTGATTCTGTGAGTATGTATGTATGGGTGCATCTACTTTAGTTCATATGTTTGTGGAGTGGGAGAATCACTGGCAAAATTCTTGACTTTGAGAGAAAAAAGGCTCTGAGATGGAGGTTTCCTCACAGGGGCAGGATATCTTGGAGAAGAAAGAAAGAAGCAGGCCCTGCTGTGTGGAAACCCCCCACTGAAGTACACACAGACTCCACACGGGGACTAAGAGCATTGACAGCCAGAGTGGGGGTGGGGTGAAAACAACTAAAGTCATGATGAGCAGGTAGAAGGGCTAAGTTAAAAAATGACCCGGGCCACCCTTTGTCCTTGCAAGCTTTGCTCTTCCTTCTGCCCCAGGCTCTGTCAACAGGAGTGTGGCTTAATTATTGATGTTGAAAAGTGAGTTAACTTCTTCCTTACAGACAAGTTCCAATTAATAAATGTAGAAAGAATGAGATGAAAAGATCACCACCAGAATACTACAGTACTAAGGGCCCCAGGCAAGATCCACTCGTGGATATTAAAATTAGAGGGTAAACATTTAAGTAGACACAGGATATCTGCAGCCTCAAAGTATCTCCCCTAAAAGATTTAGTAATTACAAAGAGGACAATAGTAAGTTTACAGTGGAGAGTCCAGGCTGGCACCTCCTTAGCCAGGGATCAAGGTTCATATCACCATTATAAGGCACAGTGGCATGACGTACCCTCTGATCGGACACACCAGAAGGGCACCTCAGTTCTGTAGTCTTGCTACAGAATTGCCGAAATTGCGTAACTTTAGTTCAGTCATGACAAAGCATCAGATAGAACCAAATAAAGGGACATTGCAGACTAAGTGACCAGCACTCTTCACTCTTCATCCCCTCCCCACATCTGCCTTATCTCCCCATCATCCATCCTCCAACTAGCAGACAATGGAACTTTTGAAGCCATCTATCAGATTAGTTCACTTGTTGCTTAGAGTCCTCCTATGTTTTCCTGCTCCCACTCCTCACCAGGGTCCCCGATGTCCTGCTGACCCTAACCACTCTCTGCCCCTACCTGCCCTTTGTGTGACCACCCCTGGGTCCCTCTTCAGAGATGCTTCTCCCATTTTCCGGGCCAAAGGAACCCACTGTTTGCTCAGGCTGTTTCCCTTATAGTTGCATCTTATAATAACACATCTTTATTAATAAAAATAAGAACCATTACAATCAACACATTTTTTACCAATGAGAAATAAGATTGTGTGTTCCTGTAGCAGCAAAAACCATGCTGTGGGATTTGACAAACTCCTGGAAGGCATTTTCTGCATCCTGCAAAAAGTTGTCAAGATGTCTGAAGAAATGGTAGTCAGTTGGCGAGGTCAGGTGAATATGCCAGATGAGGCAAATTTTTGTAGCCCAATTTGTTTCACTTTTGAAGTGTTGGTTGTGTGACATGCAATTGAATATTGTCATGGAGAAGAATTGGGCCCTTTCTGTTGACCAATGCCAGCTGCAGGCATTGCAGTTTTGGGTGCATCTCATTGATTTGCTGAGCACACTTCTCAGGTGGAATGGTTTCACTGGGATTCAGAAAGCTGTAGTGGATCAGATGGGCAGCAGATCACTTAACAGTGACCATGGCCTTTTTATGGTGCAAGTTTGGCTTTGGGAAGTGCTTTGGAGCTTCTCAGTTCAACCACTGAGCTGTTCATTGTCAGTTGTCCTATAAAATCCACTTTTCTCATCGATCATCACAATCAGATCAAGAAATGGTTCATTGTTGTGTATAATAAGAAAAGATGACACTTCAAAATGGTGATTTTTTTGGATTGGATTTTCAGTCAGCTCATGAGGCACCCACTTATCAAGCTTTCTCATCTTTCAAATTTGCTTCAAAGGCCAAGCAACTGTAGAATGGTCAATGTTGAGTTCCTTTTTTTTTTTAATATTATTATATTTTATTGTTAAATTTAATGGGGTGACATTGGTTGGTAACAATCAGACAGTTTCCCAATGGACAACTCCACATCACATCACCCATGCATCGCATTATGTGCCCAGCTCCCAGAATCAGGTCCCCCTCCAACCCGATATATCTGGTGCCC
>PVKE010043000.1:0-13528 GCA_004027555.1 Craseonycteris thonglongyai | reverse complement strand
AACCTAACCCTATCCCTAGAACTAGCCCTAACCATATTAGTCCACCCACCCGTCCGTCCACCCACCCATCCGTCCATCCATCCACCCACCCACCCACCCATCCAGGCTTGCTGTGTTGCCCTGGGAGCTGCCCCCCAGCTGGGCTCGTGGCTCTCTGGTTTTCTGCCCAGGCCTCTTCCTGACCCTTTGCAAGAGCATCCGTCTTCCTGGTGCTGTGCCCACAAAGGGGCAGCACGGAGTGGGAGGCTGGGGGGAACAGAGCTCCTGGCTGCTCTGCTGAAAGCCTGCTGTCCTGTTCCCCTCAAGTCAGACATGGAAACTCGGGGTCGTTGTGGCTACACATGTTGGGGCTGGAAGGAAGGGGCAGAGGCTGCTGCTTGCCCCTGCTCTGGCTGTGGGGAGACTCCAGTCACTTCCTGGGGTTGCCAAGCAGGAAGCTCAAAGACCCTGGACCCTGTGAAGTCAGGGATGGGGGAGGGACCCCACGACTCCAACCTCCATGATATCCATACCAAGAAGCAGGCTTAAAGGAGACGTGGAGTCGCTCCTGGGATGTCAGCTCCCGGGTTTCTGTCACTGCAGAGGGACTTCTGATGTTAAGCTGGTCAAGGCCCCAGCAGCCTGGACCATGACCGCAGGCTGCCTTAGATCCATGCTATGCTGAACTCTCAGGGCCCAGCAGAGCTGAGGGGCAACCCTGTTAACCTTGCTCCCCCTGCTCTCCCCAGAAGACCTGGTGCAGATGCCTCCAACACCCCCCAGCAGCCATGGCAGCGACAGCGACGGCTCCCAGAGTCCCCGGTCTCTGCCTCCCTCAAGCCCTGCCCGGCCCATGGCCCGCTCCTCCACAGCCATCTCCACCTCCCCCCTCCTCACCGCCCCTCACGTAAGCAGCTGGGGTGCTCTGGGGCAAAGAACGGACTAAATCCACCCTGACACAGGACCAGTGGGGAAGGGTCTGGATCCCCACCCCCATCAGAATGCAGAGAGGAGCCTGCCAGGCTAATGGGAATGAGGATCTTGTAACGCCGCCTTGTGGTGAAGAGGAGACAAGTAGAGAGGTCCGAGAGCCCTGCCGAACCCACATGGTTGCAGAGCCAGGACTAAAACTTGACATTCCTGACCTCCAGGAGGACAGCCCAGGCTGTCTCCAAGGAGCACTGTTTGGGGAGCAGTGCTCAGGTGGCCCAGAGCCCCCCAGGAAACATGGAGCTAGGCCCTGAGCTCTGGGATGGGTGGGGAGGAGCCTTCCACGTCAAGACCGTAGGGGTATGAGGAGGATACTGTTTAGGGGCGCTGGAGAGCTGGGCTTGGAGGTGGATTACAGGATGAGGTCTAGGGAGCCCCCAACAATGTGCTGAGTGCCGAGCAAGCTGGGCTCCTGGCACTGTCCTAAGCACTTGATGCATGTTACTGAGTTTCATTCAACTCTGTCCCTTTTCGTAGATGAGGAAACTGAGACTCAGAGAGTTGAGTGCTTTGCCCAGGTCACAACAAAGGGTAAAAGGGCAGAGCCTGAAGCTGAACGCAGGGCTGTCTGCTTTGTAGCCATCGTGTCGTGTTTCCCACAGAAATTACAGGGGACATCTGGGCCACTGCTCTTGACGGAGGAGGAGAAGCGCACCCTGATCGCTGAGGGCTACCCCATCCCCACGAAACTCCCCCTCACCAAAGCTGAGGAGAAGGCCCTGAAGAGGGTCCGGAGAAAAATCAAGAACAAGGTACAGCAGGAGCCAGACCCAGGCCCTGCCCTGGGGCTGCCTTGAGGACCAGGGGCCTCTGCTCCCCTGGCAATGCCATCCTTTAAATTGGGGGATCAGAAAGTAGCTATGTGGCCATGGTAACCCCTCGTTTGGGGTCTTCCGCCTTTAGATCTCGGCCCAGGAGAGCCGCCGTAAGAAGAAGGAGTACGTGGAGTGTCTAGAAAAGAAGTAAGCATCCTGGGTGGGGTGAGGGACTCTCCCAGTCCCCTCTCACAGGGCACAGGGTGGGGGGCACAGGGTGGCGATGGTGGGCAGGGCTAAAGGGGCAACAGAGTCTAGGGCCTGCCCCGAGCCTGTGCCTCCTTGGCCCCTGCAGGGTGGAGACATTTACATCAGAGAACAATGAACTGTGGAAGAAGGTGGAGACCCTGGAGAATGCCAACAGGTAGGTGGTGCCACCTGCATCTCGCCCTGCCCTCTGCCTTCTGCACGCAGTGCCTGGGTCTGGCATAGGTCTGAGAGGCAGGAGAGAGGAGAGGCAACTGAATTCAGAATGACAGGAACCCCAGAAACAGGGATACTGCAGCCTAGGACCCCGGCTTCCCATCCTTCCTTACCCACTCAGAGCTCCAGACACTTGACAGGGCTGGCGAGGCACTTAAATGAGATGGTATAGAACAGTGGTCTGAAAAGTGTGGTCCTTAGACCAGCAGCAGCACCCCTGGGAACACATTAGAAATGCATGGTTTCAGGCCTCATGCCAGGGCTACTGAATCAGGAACTCCAGTGAGAGGGCTCAGGGTCTGTGTTTGCATTAGCCCTTCAGCCACCCATTAGAACCACTATTGCAGGTGTCTGCCACTCAAAGCGAGTTTCTTAGACAAACAGCGTCAGCATCACCTGGGAACTCGTTAGAAATGCAGAATCTCAGGACTTCTCCCCACCCAGACTTACTGACTCAGAATCTGCATTTCAGCAAGACCTTTGCATGACTCACACGTACAGGCGTGTGGAGCCAGCAGAGTACCTGGCACGAAGCCGCTACATCCAGTCACGGCTCTGGATTCACATCCTCCTCTGTCATCTTAGTGATTCTGGGAAAACTGCTCATCCTCTCTGGGCCCCAGTTTCTTTGTCTCAATGAAGATGATTAGAAGCACCATGTCCCAGGAGTCATGTGAAGGTTCAATGAGACAGTGCAACTGAAGGGCCCCGCTCTTGGCTGGCATTTAAGAATGCTCGATTCATGTTAGTTTTCCTTCTTTTCTTTGTTATTGCTATTATTCTGAATTCCTGATAGTGCCCAGCCTTAGGCTGAATGAGTATTTGCTGGGAGTAATTAAAATAACATAGACAACAGCTGGTATGTAGCAGGTGCTCAATAGAAGGCTTTTTCCTTCTTTCCTTCCTTCTCCCCCAGCTTCTCCAGCAGGATCCAGCTACTCCCCTCACTGACCTGGAGAATGTCCCCTACTCAGGGAAGGGAAGTGGGAACCCTCACCCTCTAGCTCTGGCCCAGAGTCCTACCTCGCCACCTGCTGTACATTGTGGGAACTGCAACCCCCACTGTCAGGCTGGGTGGAGAGACCATCAAACGCTTGTTCACCAGACGTGGGCTGAGCACCCTCTGTATGTACCTGGAGGATTCCAGGCTGGGTAGGATCCAGCCCTTACCCTCAGGGAGCCCACAGTTAGCTGAGGAGACTGACTTAGAAATCCATAAACCAACAAAGTGTTACAGGTGCTGTGATAAATGCAAAAAGAGCAACGAAATGAACAAAAACGGTAGCTATCGTTTCCTGGACCCTCATTATGTACCAGACAGCGGTCAGACATGTCCTTATCAGCTCAGGGTGCTGTGGGGTGCAAAAGAAGGAAGGTCGACTTAGCTGTGGCTGATGCAGAGTAAGAAAAAGGAGGTGACCTCAGCCCACGTGGGACAGGCTCTCCTCCACCCCCCACTTTGGCCAAGAGCATCCCAGGCACCCCCGAGGTCCCGTTGGGTGACCCAGCTATTCCCCATGAAGCAGGCCCCAAGCGCCTGAGCCACACACCACGGAGGAGCCCTGCGGGAGGGGACCTTCTCTGTCGTGACCTAAATGAGCACCTCGTGTGGAAGCCAGGCCCAGAGCCCGCCCAGGAGCTCCCCTGGGGGGTCTCAGGAGGCGGTTTGCCTGCTGGGTCAGGGCCTGCTGGGTGACTGCTGTGTCCTCCCCAGGACCCTGCTCCAGCAGCTGCAGAAACTCCAGACTCTGGTCACCAGCAAGATCTCCAGACCTTACAAGATGGCCGCCACCCAGACTGGGACCTGCCTCATGGTAGGTGCTGCTCCCTCAATTTACAGAGGACAAGTCTGCCCCAGGGTGGCTCTCTAGGGAGGGGACAGGGAACGCTTTGAAGGACTGGCACTATTGGGGGCAACATCACAGGGGCAAACAATCCTAGAGCCTGGTTGGCTGACTCCAACACACCCCAGCCTCTTTCACCAAGTCCATGGAACCTTCTAGAACATGACCTTTCCTGACCAGTTCTAACACCATGTGTCTGTGGAGGGGTGACTCCCATGAACCTAGCTAGGGGGATGGCAAGGCAAGTCCCTTGAGGAGGCAGCTTCCACACCCTATAGTGTGAAGGATTTGAGGAAAGATGGAATTATGGATTCCGTTCCCTCTGGGATGAATGGAGGAGAGAAGGCTGAGCAAATCTCTAAAAACCCCAGAGTGCCCTGCTCATCCCTGTTGCAGCTCTCCTAGAAATGTACAGCCTCTGCACTCCCCAGACCCTCTGAGGTCTTCTTGCTGTTATCAGGTAGCAGATCCATGATGTGGTCAGGGGTTAGTGTGGGCTTCCTGATTCTTAGCTCCTCCTGCTGAGAATCTGGGGTCATGCTATGTCCCTCTTCCTGTGTCCCAGCCCCAACCCTCACCTCCACCCACTCCTTTCTGCCTTTCCTGATTCCTCCACCCCGAAGGTGATAACCCCTCTTTTCTTCCAGCACTACCTGGGTGACCCCTGCAGTGGGCTGAGAAGTTCTGAGCAGCCTCTTCCACCTTCTTCACAGAAGGGGGGGTTGGCTCTGGGAACTGCTTTCTCGGAAAAATACTGAGCCATTTGCACTCATTGGTTTTGGAGGAGGATTGGGGGGTAGGGGCCAGGGTTGCAGCCCGTCCCTGCCTGGGATCTGACCTCCCCTCTCTGTGCACTACCAGATGGCAGCCTTCTGCTTCGTTCTGGTGCTGGGCTCCCTAGTGCCCTGCCTCCCTGAGTTCTCCGCCGGCTCCCAGACTGTGAAGGAAGACCCCATGGCCACTGACAGCGTCTACACAGCCAGCCAGAGTGAGTGCCCTGAGCCGGGCTGCCCTCCCAGCCCCACCTTCTGGGCACAAGCCAGACACAAGAGAGGAGCCAGATTTGGGGTTGGCATTCATCTCATTCTACCTCATAATTTTGCAGATGGGGAAACTGAGGCCCAAAAAGGGTCTATGTTAGCTGTGGAATTGGGACTACAATGCAGACACACACACACACCCCTCAATTTTCAGCCCACCTAGAAATGGTTTAGGGAATAACAGGAATGTTCCCGCCTTAATCCTCCTGTGTGAATATGGTGCCTGTAGTTCGTGACCTCTGCTAAGCACCACCAGTATTTCACGACTGGGATAGCAAGTGAGTTTCTGCTCACGGACCATTTCCAGTAAGGTGTAGTGGCTGCCTGAAACACTGTGTTAGGGAGGAATCTGAGGCATCACTCAGGATCAGCAGGCAGAAGTGCCATGGGACATTGGTAAACACCATGGACAGCAGAGGGGTACTGGCAGTGTGGGCTCAGGGAGTCAGCACCCCCAGTGGGACTGTGAGATACAGCGGTTAAGAGCACGCAGCTTCGGTCTGTCATAACCTGCCACTGCCCCTTGCTAACCGCAAGCTCGGGCATGAGCCTTAAGCTCTCTCAGCTTTCATTTCTTCATCTCAAAATGGGAGCTACAATTCCGCATTTACTAAAGCAAGGTTGCCGCGAAGACTAAACAACAGGGTGTACAAATGCTCTCCACGCAGGTACAACACGTGGGTGGCAGGGGGAGAACTGGGATAGGGCACAGCGAAGAATAGTACTGATTTCCAGAGGCAGGAGGTATTTCAGGTAGAGCCTCAGAGGAACTTCCTGGCTGTGCTTCATCATCCACCCGGAGTGAGTTATCTGGCAGGACAGGAGGAGGAAGAGGAAACGGATGGGCGGACAGAGAGCCAGGAGATGGGGACAGTGAGTTTGGAGAAGGAAGGAGACTGCAGGGCCAGCTAGGCCTGGAGGGGAGGAAGCGGCTGGCTGAGGGGAGTGTGAGGGGAAGAGGAAGTGGAGGCCATACATGTGCAGCCTGAGAAGAGAACAGGGCCGTTGCTAAGGGACGTGGGTGGGGGGAATGCAAAGTCTTGAGAGGCACGGGTCAGGTCATCTTTCCAAGGCCAGAGGGGCCTGTGTGTCTTCAGCAGTAGAGGAAGCTGAGGAGAGGACAGAATGGCAGATGTGGGGGGAGGAGCACATGGGGGCCGGTGTTGATGAATGAAGCCAGGGTCAGGGGAGGCCAGGGAAGGAATGACCCCCTTGAGTGACGGCCGTGGTTACAGGCCCAGTGTCTGGGCAGGTGAAGAGGACACGTCTGCGGCAGGAAGTGCTTTTAGAGCAGTCTGGCGTTCAGAGCTGGTGCACTCATTGCACAAGTCCAAGGGCGCCTTTCACATGTGTGGTACCTCAGAACCCACAACCTCACTTACCTGTTCTGTGAACGGGACTGAAAATACCTGGTTCCTGAGTTTCTATGATGTCAGTGATTTGATACAGGTCAAAGGACTTTGCACAATGCTGGCACCTAGATCTCCAACAAATGGGTTTTCTTTTCCTTCGCTTTTTTCTAGGGCCCAGAATGGGGAAGAGGTTTATTCAAGGTCTCACAGAGAGTGAGTGGTAGACGTCGAGTTAGAACCCAGCTCTCAGGGGAAGCCGGGATGGCTCAGTGGGTTGAGCGCTCACTTTGCAGCGCCGGGGACCGGGGATCGAGTCCCGGCCCGTGTGGAACCATATGCTGAACTGGGAGCTCCCCCAGTTCAGTTCTCTCTTTGTCTCTCTCTGTCTCTCTGTCTCTCTGTCTCTCTGTCTCTCTGTCTCTGTCTCTCTCTCTCTCTCTCTCTCTCTCTCTCTGTCAAAATAAAAAAATATATATTTAAGAACCCAGCTCTCAGATGCTGGGTCCCCTCTGCTTAGGAAGGGCTACTTTCTCTGGGTGCCTATTAAACACAGTCAATCACGTCCCCTACACTATCTCCTTTAATGCTTACGTCTGTATGACATTGGTCCTAGTATCCCTATTTTACAGATGAACAAACTGAGGCTCAGAAAGGTTAAAGCAAAGGCCTAACTTGCCTGAGGTCACACAGCTAGGAATGGTTAGAGCTGGGGTTCAAATCTAGGCCTGTAAGATTCCAAGGACCCATGTCCGTACCCACCAGGCCTGAATGGGGCCAGATATGGAGGGAGCCGCTTGGCACCTTGGTTCACCCCGAGCTCCTTCTCTAGTGCCCTCCCGAAGCCTCCTGTTCTACGATGAGGGCCCGGGATCCTGGGAAGATGGCCGCAGCACCCTGCTGCCTGTGGAGCCCCCAGATGGCTGGGAAATCAAGCCGGGGGGACCGATGGAGCAGCGGCCTCAGGACCACCTGCCACACGACCATCTGGACGGCACCCATGAGACCACCAAGTACCTGAGTGAAGCGTGGCCAAAAGATGTCGGTGGAAATGGCACCAGCCCCAACTTCTCCCACCCTAAGGAGTGGTTCCACGGAAGGTAGGTGGGTGGCTCCTTTCCTTTCAGGGGTCCCAGCTCCACCTGCTCTCTGCCCACCCCTGGTCCCCATGTCAGCCATACACCCCCAAGATCCCATCCTAGATCCAGCTTGCAGAGGGGTGAGAGGGTCCTCCCTAGACAAAACCATCCTGACTTCTCTTTTCTCTCCAGGGATCTGGGCCCAAACACCACCATCAAGCTCTCCTAGGCTGTGCTGAGACCCAGGACACAGGACATGATACCCCCTGGCACCCGGAAGAGGGATTGTCTTGCTCACTAACCCAGACCCATCTTGTACCCCTGCCCCCTGGGGTCCCACCCCCGGGGAAACGGTTCCACTTCTCTCCAGCCCCTCTTTGCCCTACATCTTGCCTGGGGCCTCTCCTCTCCACCCTACCCCACCCACATTCGGACTATTCCCTTGGGCCAACCACTCTGTTCTCACCCCTCCCTCCCACAACCATCCGTCCTTCTCAGATAAACCACTCACCGGGCTACCCCCTCCATTCTCATAATAACCATCAGGACCACTGCCTCCCTGCCCTCCACACACACACAGACACACACATCGACATATACACACACCCCAGTCCCACCCCCTGTACAGAGACCAAGAACAGAAATTGTTTGTAAATAATGAACCTTATTTTTTATTATTGCCAATCCCCTAAGATATTGTATTTTACAAGTCTCCCTCCTACCTTCCCCCCTCCCTTGTTTTATATTTTATGAAGTTAGTGCGGGCTTTGCTGCTCCCTGGCCAGGGAAAGAGAGTTGTCCCCTCTCTCACCTGGTCTCCCCCCAGCTGCTGCCCAAGCTGCTGGGCCTTTTTAATTGCTAAACTGCTTCATCCATAAGCTCAGCATATGCTTTCAGAAGGCAAAAGTAAAAAAAAAAAAAAGATGCAGCATCAATTCCTGACTTTGTGCCATTCTTCATTGGGGGAGGGGGAGGTAGGACTGAGGGATGGGGGAGTGAGAAGGTAAGTTTATTTTATATTCTGTCCGGGGGTGACTGGAGGGATGGGGGTGTGGGGTACGGGAAGGCATCTCTATTGGATTCCCTCTTCCAGCCAGACACAGAATTCAGACTAGACGGTCCAAGAATTCTCCTGCAATTGCCCCACCCCCAGGTTTCTCTGAGGGCCTCCTGTTGCTGAGTCTGAAAGCAGAGAGGCATGCAAGCCACCAAGTTGGCCGCTAGGAAGAGGATCTTCAAGCATTGTCTACAATGGACTGGCCCTGTGCTAGGCGCTTTGTATATAGTGCCCAAGTGGGTCCTTAGGACGTGCCTGTTTCTTGTTATTGTATTATTTGCCTCCGCTGGATTAGAAGCCTGGACTGCTGAGAAAGAAGAGCTGCCTTCACTACAATTCTAATATCGGCCCCCAAGCTTCCTGCTCCTGGCACCTGCCCTTTCATCTCCTCCCCTAGAGTATGGTGGGGACCTATGAGTAGGCAGGGAAGTCATTCTCAGAAGTAGATGACTTGTATGGCAGGAGTAAAGAGATTTTGCAGATGTAATAGAAGTCCTTAATCAGTTGATTTTGAGTTATTCAAAAAGGAGATTATTCTGGGCAGGGCCCGACTTAATCAAGCAAAAGCCTTTAAAAGGGGGACTGGCTTGTTCCTGAAGACAGTGTGTCTCCTGCTGGCCTTGAAGAAGCGAAGAGCCGTGTTGTGGACTAGAGACTCGCCGCTTCCAGGA
The DNA here is from genome assembly GCA_004027555.1 of Craseonycteris thonglongyai. NCBI lineage: Eukaryota > Metazoa > Chordata > Mammalia > Chiroptera > Craseonycteridae > Craseonycteris > Craseonycteris thonglongyai. Next base: position 4,281 of record PVKE010043000.1, on the reverse strand, counting down.
CCTGAGGGCCACAGGCCTGCAGGGGTGAGTTCTGGCAACACCTGAACAAGTTTGAAAGAAGGTCCCAGCTCCAGATGTGACCCCAGCCCAGACAACCCCTGGACTGCAGCCTGGTGAAAGCGTGAGCCGCGCCCAGACTAAACCACGGAGACTGAGATCATATGTATGTTGTGTTAAGCAGCCATGTTTGTGGTAATTTGCTATGCAACATAGGAAACTAAGACACAATGTAACTGGAATCTCTCTAAGCCTCCATTTCTCCATCGGTAAAACCAGGACACAGCTGACAACCCATGCATGCGGCTGTGGTGTGGATTTAATTATGTAAATTGTACAAGGGCCCAGCACATAGTGACTGGAGAAAGAGGCAATACCCATACGACGCACTCAGGGCCAGACAACGGTGTTATAGCACAGAGAGGACGTCTCACCCACACTTGAGCAGCAAGGGCTTCCTGGAAGAGGTGACATGAGGGACTGTTGGCAGGAGGCAGGAGAGAGGAAAGGGGCATTCCAGAAAGAGGGAAGGGCCTGGGCAAAGGCCTCCAAGATGGGAGAAAGCTAGGCTGACCAGACGTGCCATTTTAAACGGGACAGAAAATGACAGTACCATCCCCCACAGCCTCATCTTTTTCTTGTTAAATTGATTGGGGTGACATTGGTTGGTAACAATTACATTGTTTCCAGGTGTACAATTCTACATGACATGGTCTATGCATTGCATTATGTGCTCACCACCCAGAATCAGCTCTCTTTCCATCACCGTATATTTGATGCCCCTCCCTCCTCCTGCCCCCAGGCCTCTCACCCACCTCCCCCCTCACCACAGCCTCATTCTGACCACTTGACAGGGGACCTCATTGGTGGTGGTGCCCAGCTCACCTCACCCTTGTCCTGGCCCTGATGAAAAGGATGCCTTTTTGGAGAAAGACCGCTTGATCCCAAAGGTGACAGGGAGCTACTGAGTATTTTTAACCTAGAGAATGAGATCATCAGATTTGCCTGTCCCAGGACTCTGCAGGGGATAGAGTGAGGATGAGCCAGATTCTGGAGCTGATTAGAGGGAATTATCAACAGGCTTTGGCATCCCATTATCTGCAGTGTGCAAGACAGAGGGCAGAGCCTGGGATGACATTCAGGTGTTTGACCTGAAGGCCTGCATGGACGATGTGTCCGTTCATCAAGACGGGGGGATGCCAGAGGAAGAGCAGGTTTGGAGAGAGAGGAGAATTCACTTTTGCACAATGGCATTTGAGTTGCCTGTCGCATGTTCACATGAACGAGTACGCCTGGGGCTTGGGGAAAAGCGATCCTAGGGGTAGATCAGGGAATTGTCAGCATCCAGGTGGTATGTGGAAGTCTCAAGTCTACATAAAGGGAAGAGAGAGGGTGGAAGAACTGCAGAGACCATGGACATTAAGAAACAGTGGAGAAAGAGGAGGGAACAAGAAGGCTGAGAAGGTGGGAGAGAGAAAAACCAGGAGAGGTGAGCGCCCCAGAAACTGATGAAGGACAGAGCTTCCAGGAGCCATGCTCAGGTGTCAGATACCACCTGAGAGTTTGGGAAAGATGAGAAGAAGAGAGAGTGTCCATTCGCTTTGACAAGGAGGTCACCAGTGACCTTGGTTGGAGACATGTCTGGGAGAGCTGGGGCAGATGTGAGATGACCTGGGTGGAAGTGAGAACAGGAGGGACCGACGTGAAGACGGAGTAGATAGGGGGATGAACTTGAACTCTTTTGGGGAGCTAGGATGTGAAGGAACAGAGTGTGGTAACTAGAGGGCAGGAAGGTATGATCAAGAACAGGCTGGGACTGATGTGAAAGTCAACCATGGTTATTTCTAGAAGAAAAAGAACCAATGCACACAGTGGGGAAATGATGGATGGGGGGTGTGGGAAAGGGATCCAGAGAGGGGATGGAGAGAAAGGGAAAGTACTCTGTGTGGGAAAAATGTGGGAGACAGGAACCTGAGGGGGCTCCCCCATGGCTGAGAAGTTTGAAGATGGGGCAATGGGGTGGGTTGGCATTGGAGTCGAATTGGGGAAAAGGAAAATGGTCATGCAGAAGAATGGGAATGAAGCTGACTTTTGGTGTGACCCCCTCACCATTCATTCATTCATTCAACAAACATTTATGGGGTGTCCCCTATGTGCACAGCACAACATTAACATGAGAGCACAAATAAGAGCCAGCTGCTGATATCAAAGGGCTTGAAATCTAGCTCTTTCTTCTCCCACTATTGACTAATTACCAGGTGCCAGGCACTGAACTGAGAATTTTAATGCCCAATTTGGAATCAAAATAATCGTAGGGGTGGGTATTTTTACAGATGGAGCAGTGGGGTTCAGAGAGGTAAAATGACTTGACCAAGGTCATGCAGCAACTTGAGGCAAAGTTGGTATTTGAACACAGGTTGGTTTGGCTTCAGAGCTCATCCGCCCCCCCCCCCAGCTCTCTACCTCTAGCCCCAGCACCCCTTCCCTTCCCCTCCAGATGCCCTCGACCCCACCTCCCCACCCCCACCCCACCCCCAGCCCAGCTTGTTATTCTTGCTCACGATCCAGAAACACTGGGACCTCCTTGAGCAACTACCCAGAGAGCTCAGGATTTGCAAGCTCTTCTGCGGCTCACCACCCTATCTATGCCTCTCCCTCCAAGGCAGTCTCACATGCAAGGTCAATACACACACACAAAGCACCTGCTGACACACCACCTCCTCAGGGCCACATGCCACTGCCCCTGAGGGGGCACATCCCCAGTGCATCCTCAGTGACAGAGCTACAGCCTCCACACTCTATTATCAGCGCTGGCATCCGGCTTCGTCACACACACACACGCACGATGGCTTTCACAGTGCCAGTCATCCTGCTCAGACTGCCACAACAGCCCTTGGTTACACCTGGAAACCAAAGTTCTGGAAGCAGACAAAGCAGCTGTGGGCAAGGCCTGGGAGCTGGGATGGGCCAGGGCAAGGTTCCAATTCCAGAAGCCAAATTGACAGCCTATCTGATGCAGGTCACAGGTGCCCTGTGGGTCAACGGGTAGAGGGAAGCGGGGGGAGGAGGCAGGCTGAGCACTCACCTCCACAGCAGCCTGAGCTGCTTTGTCATTAGAGTGGCAGTTAAGAGCGTGGGCACTGATGTCTGTTTGTGCTATACTTCAGTGTGTGACCTCAGCAAGTTACCTAACTTCTCAAAGCCTCAGTGTCTTAATCTGGAAAACAGTCCCCACCCCCATAAAGTTTCTGTGAGGGGTAACCGAAAGCGTGCACATAAAGCTTTTAGCACAAGGTCAGTTAGGCAGTAAACACTCAAAAGGCATTAGCTGCTATTTTCTGAGTGCAGCCGAGAGGCTGGGGATGTTCAGAGGAGCAGGCGGCAGCTGGGAGAGGCTGCAGAAGCTGGGCAGGCTGGTCAGGGGAGGGGGCCTTCATTTTTCCCTTGGATTCTTGAGAGGAGGGCAGAGCCACAGCTAAAAAAACATAATAATAATGCAGTCAGCAGCTGGTTCTGCCTGGGGGAGGTCTGAGGACAGAGGAGAGAAGCTTCACTTTTAAAAGGATTGAGTCGGGGAGCGCTCAGTGGGAAAGAGCTGAACAAAACACCAACCTGGAAGCCCAGCAGTTAGGTAGCTGGTGAGGGAATGTCAGACGCAGCCAGCAGGACCATAATTCATGGTGTAGGAGGCTACCCTGCGCCAGGATGCTTGGATATTAGAAATCCCAAAAGGGAACCCAGGGGCAACAACTAGGAGGCAGGGCTCCAGAGTGCCCTGCCCCGCCCCCTCCAGCATCAGGGGATCCTTAGAATTTGGCTTTCGGGAAGAAGCTCCCCTGTGGTCAAGAGGTCTAATGCAATTCCATTTGCTCCATTCAGCCACAGTGGGATTGCTGGAGCCAGAGAGAGAGGTGGGAGGCAGAGCTGAAGCCGGCCCCTTCCTGACCTTGGGAGCTAGCTAACAGATGAAGGAAACAGGCAAAGTCAAGGTTGCTCCTGTGTGGCAGCCGGCATGGGGGAATAAAAACGTCATGACTTTGGGGTCCAGAAGACCTGGCTTTAAATCCTGGCTCCACCACGCACTGCCTGAGCCATCTTGAGCAAATAAATCAGTTGAATGACATCTTCATGTCCTCCTCTGTAACATGGAGGAAATGATAATATCTACCACCCAGGCTTGTGGTGAGAATCAAACAAGATGTTAGTTATTGTTCGAGTGTGAAGGGGAGTGTCCGGGGGGAGGCCCAGGAAATCGTTATGGGGCTGAAGGAGGGAGATAGCATC
>PVKE010042999.1:0-13530 GCA_004027555.1 Craseonycteris thonglongyai | reverse complement strand
CTCTCTCTCTCTCTCTCTCTCTCTCTCTCTCTCTCTCTCTCTCTCTCTCTCTCTCATCTTCTCTCAAACAATAAAAATAAAATCTTTATAAATACTGGTCAAAAGACTTAGCTGTTGTTGAAAAATGCAAAAGTAAAGGCACTTCTTGTTCTAACACTGACTTGGGGAGATTAAAAATCAAGAGGATTATGTGGATTTGTCTGTGCAAATCCTGAAGTGATTTTCTGGATTTGGGAAGAATCTCGACATGTTTTAATTTAGCACTTTAACTGAGAAATCTCAGCATCTTGCTATTTTAAGTAATTGAAAACACTCTTAACTTGGATTGCTTCTGAAAAGGGCAAACTAAGATGTTTTCAGAGACACTGAAATAAAATATGCCTTGCATTTATTTTGGTAAATATCTTCATTTTCTTATTTATTGTGTGTAAAAGAATCTGGCAAATTTTCAGTTCTAAAATACATAATTCTTAGAGAATATACTTTATGTTTTCTCCTAATTTGATAGCTTTGTCAAAATCTAAATATATATTGCCTTATTAACATTTGGGTGTTATTTTAGAAGAAAAATTAGATTCAGTTAAACATAGGCATGAAGACAAAATAGGTATATACAAACACAGCACAGATTTGTCATCTTTTTACATGTGTAGTTTTTATATTGGAAGCTTTGGGTTTGCCTTTTTTATTGAGTGGAAATTAGGGCCATACATTGGAGTAGGAGTTGTTATTCTTGTCTTTCTGGCTTTTCACATTCCTTTCTCTTGTTTGGGAGGATCCCTTTGTTTTGTGGCTAATTCAGAGCCTAATTCAGGTATTGCTTCTCCTGTGAAGCCTCTCAGACCACCCACCAGAATTGATTATATCTTCATCTCTGCAACATTCTGTACTCAGTAAAATACAGAGTTACTATTAGCATGCAAGTTTGTGTTTCCCATGATTTGAGCTCTTTGTTCAGATTCCATATTTTCTACATCTTGCAGGTTCAGGGACAGGCATGTAGGAGGGGCTCAATACCTGTCTATTAATTGAAAATGATGCAAGAAAGTGTTGTTAACCAGTCAGTAGTAGCAGATAGAACTGAGTATAGAAAATGTCCACACAGTATTCTGGAGGTTTATAAAGAGCCAGTCATTAATAGGTTGCCTCACAGAAGGATCCTTGAAGCAGAAACAGGACCTCACATGGTACAAGAGTCCCGAATTATATCTGAACTTTATCTAAAACTATGGAAAGGATTGGTGTCCAGGAATACAGGTGGAATACCTTAGGGATGAATTTAGCCAACTTTCATCAAACCTCAAATTATAAATCTATAAAGTAACAAGCAATTACATGTTTATTAGTCAAGCAATTTATCAATCAAGTAATTGATAAGCCCTACAAGCTGTGAATCTGTATTATGACAGTGAATTACATATTTATTAATCAAGTGATTTTCACCCAAAAATCCTAAATAAAAAATTAAGCAGAAGCTTTTTAGTTTGATATAGTCCCGTTCATTTATTTTTGCTTTTACTTCCCTTGCCTTTAAGGTCAAGTTCATAAAGTTCTCTCTGAACCCAAGGTGGGTGGGAGAGTAGGGGTGAGTGGGTGAGGTGGGGGAGTAGGGAGGGGACATCAGACATGTGGTAATAGAAAGAGAACTGACTCTGGGTGGTGAGCACATAATACAATGCATAGCCAATGTAACGTAGAATTGTACACCTGCAACCTATGTAATTTTTACCAACCAATATCACCCCAATAAATTTAACAATTAAAAAAAAAAAAGAAACCATCTAGAAGTACATTAAAAGAATACAATATGATGAAAGGGTATATTCCATACATTCAAAGGATGATTCAATATTATGAAATCTATTAAAATAATTCACCATATTAACTAATCAGTTCTCACCAAAAAGATACACCTCATTTTTCCACCTATTATACTGGCTTATATTGTCTCCTATATCAGTTATATATAATCTCCACTTCAGCATGGTCTTAGTTTACTTTGCCCGATGACTAACAATCTTAAGTATCTTTTCACGTGCTTACTGGCCATTTAGATATTCTCTTTTGAGAACTGCTGCTGAGCTTTTAAAATCTATTTTCTTTTTTTTCCCTTTATTGATTTGTAGGAATCCTTTATAAGTCTGCATAGCAGTCCTTTACCATATTATATACTACAAATATCTTCACACATTCTGTGGTCTGCGTTTAAGTGTTATAATGAAATCTTTTAACCTACAGGTGTTCTTGATGAATCTAATTAATTTATATTTTTCTTTTTATTGCTTTTTAAAACACGTTCATACAATCCTTGTGTTCCCCAAAGTTATGGAGATAATTTGCATAGATTCTCTTCTAGAAGTTTTTAAATGATACCTTTGACATTTTGGTCTCCTATCTATCTATCTATCTATGATTTTGTGTGTGTGTGTTGCACTTGTGTACTGTAAAGTAGGGGAGGAGATTTTTCTTCCTATATTTAGTATACCAGGCATAACTTAGAGACTTTCATTTTCCTATTACACTAAAGTGTATTGCCTTTTGTCATAAACTATATATTTAATCACTATATTTGAGGGTCTATTTCTGAACTCTGTTTCATTGATTTGTTTACACTAAGACACTATCTTAATTATTATAGCTTAATAATAATGATTTGTTTTGGTAGTATAAATCCTACAGTTTTGTTACTTTGCTGTAAGATGTATTAGCCATTTTTGGCTCTTTTTCATTTTCAGTTAAAAAAAACGGTGTCAAACTATAGATACATTAGAAGTGAGAAACCTGATTAGTTTTAGGATCACATTGAGACTAAAGATAAATATGGAGAGAAGTGACATGGTTATAATATCGAATCTCTCAATCCACAAACGTTATTTCTTCATTTATTTGGGTCTTCAGTTCTTTTGGTGTTTTATATTTTTCTGTGTAATGGTTCTGTATACCTTTTGTGAAATTCATCCTTATGTACTTACTATCGTTTAATGCTATTTTTAATGGTATTTATTATAAATTTCATTTGTATGTTTGTTGCTGGTATCAAACATTAATTTTTATCTTTCCAACAATTCGAGACTGATTAACAGCCTAACTTCTCAGCTTCTTAGGATTGCTGTCTCCTTAGCTTCTTTGCTTCTCAGTTCCTACAGCTTAGGTATTGACAGAGAAAAATGGTTCAGATTCTTGTGCTTATTACGCTGTACTTAACTTCTCAGAGGTGGTCCTTCAAGTCCACATTGTCATACATAGTAGCTCTGAACTAGAGATGTTTTTTTCAATAGTCCAAGAAAAGACCAATACTTTGCTCAACTTTTCCTCTTGGCAGCTGCTCTCTTCGTGGTCTCTCATCTGGTTCATTGGTGTCAAGAATTGAGAAGTGTCTTCTTGAGGACAACAGACCACATAGAACTTTAGGCTTATCTAAATAACTCTTTTCTATCAGGAATCTTGTCTTGGTACCACTTCAATGACTTCAAACAGATTTAAGGTTTAGTTTGTTTGTTTTGTTTTGTTTTAATCCATATGTTTTAGTTTTCAGTGAGAAGTGGAAACAGTGTCTCAATGTTTATTTCTTATTTTCTTGTTCATTTGAGAGGTTTTTTTTTTGCCACTGAGTTATGTTTTATTTTACCAATTTTATTGTTTTTCTCAAGAAATTAGTTCTAGGATTTTTAGTACTATTATTTTTTCTGACTCACTAAATGCAGTATTTTTCTTGTTAATTGTTTTTCTTTTGTTCTCCTTAGACTTTTTGTTTTGTTTTTGTTCAGCTTGGTTTATTTCTTGAGATATATATGTATATCTTGTTTATAGCAGACATAGAATTAATTTATTTATACAAAATTTATATACATTTGTAAGCTTATAAATATTTATCTAGGAATGGATTTAAATATAGCTTACAGATATTGGTATGATGTACTTTTATCATGATCTGTAAAGATATTCTGCAATTCAGTTTTGATTTTTTTTGCCACGAATTGTTTAAAGAGAGGGTTCTCGTTTTTTATTTTTAAATTGTATGAGTGTTTCAGTTTTGGTTTTATTACCAATTTTATTGTATTATGACCAGAAAATTTGTCAGGACTATTTCTGTTTTGTACAATTCATTGAATATTTTTAATAATAATTTTTGTGAATTTTTCATGAGTACTTGAAAGAAAGCATAGTCTTTGTTTTTATGGTAGGGTTTTAAAAATGTATTATTTAGATGTGCTGTATTAATTATATTATTAGGTTTTCTGGGTCTTTAATTATTTCCTGTTTCTAATATGCTTCTATTTCTTCCTTGAATATTTATTAGTTTTTATTTGTGAATGTTGACACTGTCTTACAATATATAGATATTTCTGCTGGTGTAGTTTTATTGAGAATAGCCTCACTTATCATTTTGAAGTTTTCTTCTTTTCTCATGTTACAGTTTTTGCTGTTTGTTCAATCAGTGTGATATTAAGATCATGATTTCTGAATTGCCTTTGTAATAAAAAATAATTTACTTTGTTTATGTACCTATTTTCAGATTTTCCAAATTAATATTTTAGGTTTGACTTACAGTAATATTTAGTTTTGCATTGTGATCAAATATAGAAGACTTTATGTTAATAGATGAGTTTAATTCTTTTATTCATACTGAAATGACAAATATGCTTGGCCTTAGTTTTGGTCATATTATTTCATTTTATGCTTTATAGCTTTAAAGATATTTTGTGGCCTGCTATGCTTTCTCTGATTTATGTTTCAGCTGTAGTAACTAGAAAAGTTTATATTTTTGTTGTGGTAGTTTCCTATAAAACCATAATCTTATATGTTAGCCTTCATTCTTTCTTTAGACAATATGTATTAATTTTCTACAATGATTGAAGATGAAATTAGTATAATTTTCTTTTCTTTCTTGGCTCTCCTCCAACTCCTAATTTTAGTTAACTACATTATATTTCTCAGTGTTTACTTTTGTTATATCAAATAAGCTTCTTCCTCTATTATTGATTTTTCAGATTGAACTACTTTTGACCCCCACTGTTAAGAGGAAGACGTCAGTACTCTTACATTATTACTTGCTACTCTTATTTCACCTTCTCTTAACATTTGCTTAGACATTGTCGCGTCATAGCATCCTCTTCTGTCAACAAAACTCCACAGTTGTTTTAATGTTAGTCCTATAATTATAATACATAAATGCATTGCTCATTCATATTTCTTCTGTCACTCACTGTTAGTGTTAGTCTTACAATTATAATACATAAATGTGTTGTTCATTCATATTTCTTTTGTCACTGTCTCTCCAGTCATCCATTGGTTGGCCTCTAGGACTTTCATATAGACAGCCTCATAGGAACAATATTCTCTATGACCTTGATATATTATCAAACTAGATTTTTATATTTTTGAACATAGTCTTGTGTGGAAACATCAATGAGGAAACGTGAATGATGCATAGTGGGACACCTTTTCTTCTTTTGTCCTTGTCCCTTTCTGCCTCCAGCCATCTATCTACCTGGTTATACATTTACAAGGTCAGTATACATTCCTTGGCCACAGCTGAATGCTTTCGAATAGGCACCAAACCCAAGTTCATCCAGGCAGAGTTCCATCTGTGGATTTTGGGGGAGAGGAGACAGAGATGAAGGGGTGGGAGGGTTGGGTGGAGGGGAGAGAGAGCAAGCAATCTCTCTAGATGGCTGGACCTATAAATAAGACTGTTAATGGACAAGACTATAACCAGAAAATAGAAAAAGCAGGGGAAAAAAAAAATGGGGCAGAAACACAGAGATGCAGAGCTAAATGAGGAGGAAGAGCTTTTGGGTTCTCTATAGTTTCTCCTTTACGCTTCCATGCTTCCAGTTTGTTCCGGAGGCCTGGCTGCTCTTTTTCATTTCCACGAGACATGTTATAACATTATAATAACTTCTCCTCTTTTACTTAGATAGGTTTTTGTTATTTACAACTATAACAAACTGACTAATACCCTGTATGCTATCATGTATACAAGTCCATTCAGCTAAAAAGAGTAAGGAAAATGAGATTTGATTACTCTTTCTTGTCCTGTAGGACTTTCTCAGTTGTAGATTTACCATGTGAGTTCAAACACAATTAGCCAGCTCAATTATCAGATTAGGTCTGGTTTACCAGGCTGTTATTGGCTGGTTAGCATAACACAACAGCGGACAATTAAAAGCCCCTGAGAAATTGTCATTTGGATTGGCAGTGAGCTGCAGGCAGGTAAGTTTGGATTCCCACAGCTCACTAACCTTTCCCTCTGATTATGTTGTGGTTGTCTATGCTTGGAGGCCAGACATTGGCTGGTCTTCTTAAAAGCAGTCTGATCAAAAAAGCACAGTTCACCAAATAGGGCTAACATTCAAGTCTTACCATCAGGGTCAAAGTGTTCCCAGACAATTGAATATTCTCTTGGTGCCTTGAAGAGCATCCTGAACTTAAACTTCTCCAAAATTGTTGGAGCTATTGGGGGGTGGCTGAGGGCAGAACTGTGGCGCTGTGAATCATCCCAGCCTCAGGCATCTTGGAAATTTGCAGGCCAGTTCAAAATAAATGCAGAAATGTAAAGTTAAATTAGTCTTTGGCTCACAACTTGGTTGAAAACTCCATTGAAAGCAGTTATTTTTTTCTTATAAAAGCAACAGATATTCCATTGAACACTTAGAAAATCACAGACAAGAAAAAAAGTCACTCTGAGTCCTATCAAATCAAGGACAAACACTAAATTTTAGCTTTTCAGTGCTTTTTCTTTTCAGACTTTGTTTTTAACCTTTCAATACACTTATTCGTTTATTTACTTGGCATAAGGTTGTATATTTATGGTTCCATATTTCTTTTTTATCCATGGATTTTTAAGTGTTATAAACCTAATGTAAATGTTGTCAAAGGCTTCATAATAGTTCATGACATGGATATTACATAGTTCATTAACCATCGTCTTGGGACATTAATGTTTCTAATTTTTGGACATTTTAACGTTGCAATGAATATCTTTTCCATAAAACTTCTTGTATGTGGAGAATTGTTGTGGTAGGTTAGATCCTCGGATGTTTCTGCTCCAGATTGGGATATTTTCTTTCTGGTAGCACAGGTTAGTCACCCGCCTCGACCCTGCCTCCCTTGTGGCTTGCAGATTCTAGTCCTGGGTCTGTGAAGTGAAGGGGCCCCAGGGCGGGTCAGGAGCTCTGAATGTGAACTGCAGATTTGAATGGCTCTGCAATCTGGGTTGATGTCTTTGTTTTCACCTCATTGCATCCTAAAGATGTGAACTGGCTGAGAATGTGCCTGGATTTGGCACTGCCAGCTGGCAGGGCCACCCAGAATAAAGGCAGATGATTAGAATCCTGCCCTTTTCCAGCAAGCTTTTATTCACATTCATTTTTGTGTTGTGCCAATTAGAGATGACACAGTGGTGTTCTTTGTAGGCATCCTGGCAGCCTTGTCCACACAGATTCAGGAGGACAATCTCGTGGAATGTGCCTGTCACTTCAGCTTTCTGTAATGAGGAATGACATCAGGAACTTGGGTTCCTCATCCTAAATTCATAAGTACCTATATGCCTGAAGAGATTATCTGTGGACTGTTTAACACCCTCGCATCTTTATACATGTGATGTATCCTAGAGAGGTCTCCAGTTGTCACACTGAGCATGCCATGGAAATTATTCACTCCCTAAAAGTTTTCTTTTTTCTTTCCAATGGTGACTTTATCACAGTTTCTACTGGAACAACAATGAAATATAGGAAAAAAGAAGTTTAATGCAAGGTGCACTGAGGTGGGCCCCATTTTGTTGTATTTAGTTCTTCAACTCTCTGACGTCTCTTACTATGGGCTTCCTTCTCTGCTGCACAGCTCAGCCCTCCGTGTCAGTATTGTAATGAGTCTCCAGCATCCAGAGCGCCAGGCACCACTGTGCTCGCTCAGGGCCCTCAGAAGGGTCTCTGTTCCAACCCAGGGTTTTCTGTCTGTTCAGCTGCCCAGATCCAGGACAGCATTTGTCCTCTTTTCACCCCTGAGGCATTGGAGGCATCTGCTTACTTCTCAGGGTTTGATAAAAGCAAGAGTAACAATGCAGTTGCTTCTCCTTCAGACAAAAGGCGTTGAGTTCTTTTTCACCAGGAGATGCCTGTGGTGGTCACAGGGCCGAGTCTCAGCTGCGGCCCAGGCTCAGCTGCTCACTCCACGGGCACTCCGGATCTTTCACAGCCACACAGTCTTATTGAAGCTGGCAATTGACATGAAAACAGAAAAGGCAAGCAGGGATGGGGTTTCTCTGAGGTGACCTCCTGAGTCCAGTCTTTCTCTGGGTGCCTTTGTGTGGCTCTGCTTAATTCCTTTGGGCTGAACCTGGGGCCTGACCCTCTCTGTGCTTGACCTGAATACTTCTAGTATTAGCAGTTGAAGAAGGATTGATGGAGCCTGGGCAGGGGTTAACTGCTTTCCCCATGGTTGTTGTCATCTGTGGGCAGAGGGACAGACTCAGGTGCTCACGTGACAGAGCTCAGACAGGGGTTAACTGCCTTCCCTCTGGTTATTGTCATATGCGGACACGGGGACAAACTCAGGTGATCAGGTGGTGTTTGGGAACTGAAATTCCACATAACAATCAGCTATCCTCATCTCGGACAGTGCTTCTCTCTATCCCTGCGCCTGGAATACAAGGTTGTTTCTCTGCTGATGCTAAGAACAGAAATGGCAATGTTTCCATGGTGTGTGTGCGCGCGTGTGTGTACGTGTGTGTGCGTGTAATGAAATAGCGCAACCTGACACATTGGGGATTTGTAAATGTTCACTTCCTCTTCTGCCAGAGGGGCACTTATGGTATTTCTGGAACACTAGAATTTTAGAGCCAGAACACACACTGAGATTCTTTAATCCAACCACCATAATTTTTAGATCAGGAATGATGCAGAGCTGTTTTAGGGATTTTCCCAAAGTAATAGAGGTCGTGACACAGCCAGGTCTCTAACATGAGTGTTCTGACCCCAGCCAAGTGGTCTACTCATTACACAGTGCCTATTTTTACAAAGCATGAGAAAATTTATTTCTGTATCATTTTTTCTTTTTTTAGAACAAAAATTCTTTTCTGAGGCAGGAGAAAGAGTAACACCAAAGTATTTATTATTATTACTATTTAGCATAGAATTTTATGTTTATTATTTTTAGTAAAACACTTTTTAAGGTGTTATTTTTATTCTGAAAACTTTACATAATAAGTGTTGAGATGAGAATACACCTGTGGAGCCATCAACACAATCTAGGTCATAAACATATCGATCACCTTTAAAATTTCCTCCCTATTTTATATTTGATTTTTTATTTTATTTAAGATTTATTTTATTGTTTAAGAGAGAGAGTGAAAGTGAGAGTGAGAGTGAGAGTGAGAGTGAGAGTGAGAGGGAGAGAGAAAGAGAGAAGGAAGGAGGACCCAGAGCAGTCTCCATAGTTGTACATCATTAGTGGTGACATAGTTCTAGTCCACACAGGTAGATGTGGGGCTTGGCTGGGTGGGAACCAGGTGGGAACCTCCCACATGGGTGGCGGGCTCCCACAAGCTGAGGGCAGAACTGGGGGACTCCTACATGGGAAGCTTGCCCTGGCGAGAACTGAACTGGGGTTATGGGTCCACATGAGCTGGGGCCAGGATTTGATCCTTGGACCCCAGGGCTGCAAGGCTAGTGCTCAGCCTGCTGAGCCATCCTGGTCTCCCCCTGTTTCTTAATTTTTGAAAGATGTTTTTACTAGGTATGGAATTTTAGGTGGACAGATGTTGGTATACTATGTGTTTTGCTTGTATTGTTTCTAGACAAGAAATCACCTGCAATTCTCATTTTTGTTCCTTTGTGTGTAATAGAACTCCCTCCGCCCCCTGGCTACTTTAAATAATTTTTATCATTGATTTTGAATAGTTTAATTATGATTTAACTTGGCATATTTTCTTCAGTTTTCTTGGAGATTTTTAGCCTCTTGTATCATTGGTTTTACAGTTTTTATCGAAATTTTTTAAAAAGTAGGCATTTTTAAATTTTGTCTTTTTTCCTGTTCTATCATCTCCAAAACCCAGGGACTTCAAATATACATATTAGGGTGCTTGTTAATGTCCTATATTTCGTAGATAAGTTTGAGCAACTATAGGGATTACAGTAATGGTTTTGTGTCTTTCAGTGATCACTATTCTTCATTGTCTGATACCCAGTGTCATGAAAACAATTAAAAAAATATTTTGTCATTTTTTTTTGTTTCAAACAGGAGTATACATCCCACCAGATGCAAAGATTCTTAGTTGTTTTAAAATATTATTTAAACATTATAAGCATTTTTTCAACTTCTATGTTTATATTTTATCTCCCCCAATAAAATAGCAAACTCATCTAGGGGAGGGGATTTTGCTGTAAATTTATAAAGTCATAAGAAAGAAATACAGAGGCATCCAGCAAGGAGTCAAGAGTATGGAAGCTGGGAACAAGGACAAAGGGTAGAAAAGCAGTTCTGCAAATATGCTGAGATATGCAATGGGTGGAGGTGGCCCCTCCATTTGAATATTTTTAAAAAATCATCAGGTGTGGATAGATGGAAAGGTGAATGAATCTGGCATAAAGAATAGTGTGATGAAAAATCATTTAAAACATTAACTATATAATTCCTCTCCCATTCTGTTAGTGTGGCTCTAATCACTACATTAGCTGTGTAAACCCTGCCATCCTGCTTATTCACAGCAGTTTCCTGGCTTGTTGCTTTATAACTAAGATATACGTAAACATAATAAACACTCACACAAAACATCTGTTTCACATTGGTTCAGTTTCTTCATAAATAAGCCAGAAATTCTGATATAATCACAATAAAAAGATCATGCTGTTTGTCATACTAAGGGCTTTTCAAAAACTTAGCAAGGGTTTGAAAAAGTTTAAAATTCAAATAATTAGAATACAATAAAGTAATATCTCAAACATTTTGTATTTATTTGTTTCTGGTTCAGATATTATATCTCTTAGGCATAGCAACGTCAGATAGGCCTTCCTCACTATAACCATCCATTTCTATGGTTTCTACCCTCCCATAAAATTCCATAAGAGCCAGATAAAAATTCCTGAAGATCATTTAAAATAATAGTAGAGCTATGTCCTGGCACTTTTGATGAAGGCATGTAGTATATTATCACATTTAATACTTGAAATAATGCTGTAAAGTAGATACTGTTGTTATTACCATTTCTAGAGAAAATTCCTATATGGAGAGTTTAACTATCTTATTCAAAGTTGCTGTTATGAGGAAGATGAAAACTAGGTCTGTTTGACTTCAAAATTCTTAATCACTGTCCTTTATGGTTCTTTCATTCCCTTTTCTTGTCTTTTTTTTGTTCGTGGAGCACTTAGTTACAAATTCTATGAGTTTCACAACTTATCAACTTGTCTCAACTTATTGTTATTTCACTTAGTTACAAGATGCTGTAGCTTGAATGTGTATGGCACCCTCTCCCCCAAGTCTTATGTTGAAACCTAATCCCTATACAATGGTTTTGGAAGTGGAGCCCTTAGGAGGTTGTTAGGTCATGAGGATGGAGTCTTGATGAACGTAATTAATGCCCTTACAGTAGATGCCCCAGAAAGCTTCCTTGTCCCTTCTGCCATGTAAGGACACAGTGAGATGGCTGTCTGTGAACTAGGGAATTGAGCCATCACTATACCACAAATCTGCTGTCACCTTGACTTTGAACTTCCTTCCTCCAGAATTGTGAGAAATAAATGTTCATTGTTTAAAACCACCCAGGTTATGGCACTTTGCCATAACACCCTGAATGGAACAAGACACAAGGTAATTCTAGAATCCGTTCTTGAAATTCATTAAAAAGCTCTGTCTGCTTTGTAATGGAAGGGTTTGCTAAAATTAGGAGTCCCTGTGTCTCTCCTCACTACTACCTTAAAAACACACTCCAGGATAATATGGCAAGTTGATCCATACAAACTCATAAAACACAGTAGATTTTCTTTATGTCTGCCACTCTAAAGTTCAGATTAATTTTCCTTTTACTGGAACCCAGTGCAAACCAAATCTTCATGGTTTATTGGAAGTTCAGAGAAGTTCCTCCAAAGTTGTGGGCATTGCCTCACAATGACTGATGGGGGCAGCAGAGGGCTTTCCAAGTGCTCATGGATGAGGCACCATGAAGAAGCTTTTCCTGGGAGGGTTGGGAGGGGGGACTAGAGAGAAGGGTAAGTATTTATGAAAAGGGTTATCAGGAATCACAAAAGGCAGGAGAAAGGAATCAAGTCATGAACACAGCCAGGCCACGTACGAGAGAGTCAGCATTAGGGCTGAGGATAACAATCCGTTGAATAGACGAAACCCCATCTGTGAGTACAGGGCTTTCTATCTATTCCCATCCAGCTTCAGGCAATCAAGAGCTGCAATTATGACTTTTAAAATTCTTAGATGGTGGCACTCCTAATCTTATCTCATTTATATTTGTTATTTATTAGTTTGTTGTTTTTATATTTATTTAATCCTCATAAGTTTTTCTAAAAGCTCTGTTAGGTATTATATAAATATTACAAAAACAAACAAACAAACAAACAAATAAATAAATGAAACTAAATGAGGTCAGACAAATTGGGGTTAGATCTCAGGACGAATCTAATCTCAAATCCCCAGTTTTCTGCCTTAGATTCCCAATACCTTTATAGTTTTCATCAGTAAAATATTGTTTCTGTACCCAGGAAATTTGAAAAAATCAATGCAGTGATATTTTTTAAAGCCTAAATTCCCTTTCTAAATTAATTTTTGTTCAAGTAGTATTCTTTAGAATGCCTTTATTGGTATGCAGTTCTTTCCTTGGAGATTCAAAGTTCATTGGGATGCCATTTAAATAATTTAATTATCAAATTATCTGAGATTAATAACAGAATAGTAGATACGAGGTTTAGGAAGTCCCTCAGTTGCAGAGGTGAACATGACCTTGAAAGCTTTAATTACTCATAAAATTGTCACCTCTTTTCAGAAGCTGGTATGCTATCATATTACATAAACTTGATTTATGCTAAGCTGAGATTTATAAAAAATGAAATAGCCATTATATATGCTCAGATTTTCATGAGGCTACAATAATCTAAATACACTGCTTGGTATATAAAAATTCTAATATGATTTAGAAATAAAATTTCTAAGTTTGTTTTTTAGCACAATTCTAGAGAAAGGGCCAATGTTATGGAACCAATGTTCTCTCAGAGTCTGATTGAGATGATGAAATTAGCAAAATTCTACAAGACCAAACAAAAGTCAAAGGTGATTTTAGCACTTGTGTCACCACAGAAAACTCTTCAGGATGCTCTACCTGATCTCAACATAGCCTGCAAGATGATGAAAAACACATAAATAAAATGAATGCATCAAAGAACTGCCTTTTAAAAAATATATATATTTTTATTTATTTATTTATTTATTTATTTATTATTTTTGACAGAGAGAGAGATACAAAGACAGAGACAGAGAGAACTGAACTGAGGGAGCTCCCAGTTCAGCATATGGTTCCGCACGGGC
>PVKE010042998.1:0-13529 GCA_004027555.1 Craseonycteris thonglongyai | reverse complement strand
GAAAGCAACTACGTATTTCCACCTTCTAGCTTGAATCGGGTCTTAATAATCTCATAGAAGCAAAACAGAATAAGAACCGAGTCTGTGTATGACCCCAATGACCCCAGGCAGTAGTACAGCTCAGGGGCCTCTAAGGAATGGACGGGCCTCCTGCCCCCCTCTCTGAGTGGGCATGCACTGCACCCTCCTCCCACCCCCCAGCATTTATAAACAACTCTCCATTTGTCCATAATGAGCAACCAGGCTAGAGAAAAATGACCTCAGGCAACTAAGCTACTGGTAATAAGGGTATTTTTTCCCCCATTTAACTTAATGTCAAAGATTGCATGAATACATTTGCTAATATTGAATCATTCTAGTATTCCTAAAATAGATATCTCAGCATGAGGTATTACTTCTCAATATACCACTGGTTTAAATGTTCACCTGAAGAAAGAGTTTGCATTAATATTTATATGAATGAGATGGCACATATATATGCATATAATTTTACTTTCTAATCTCTGTCAGACTTTAATATCAGAGTTAATCTACCTGTATAGTATTTAATACAAGTATTCCTTCTTCTTTATGGCTTTGGTCAGTTTTAGCACCATAGGGATTGATTGCCCCTTTAAAGCTCAATAGCATAGAAATTTCACTTTCCTTCTTTTATGAGGGGAAATTACCTACGCAATGACCTTCATCTGTCAGCCATCTGGGCGGGTACGGAGAGTGGAGGAAGTCTTAGGCAACCTTCTCCAATTGAGACCATGACATCACTGCAGTTAAAATTTCCCCAAATACGGCTGAGAAAAAGATACGCCTCATGCTCACTTATAAATCGTCTGTTGTTTTCCCTGCACGGGAAAAGTTTCCATTTGTACTCATCCTGTATATTTGACTCCCTTGCGGCTCCCACCCTCGGCCTTTCTCCATTCTATCCTGTTTTCCTCACTTAGACGAGCGTACAGTGGACCTTCACTGTAGATTCTGCCGTGTGGTCCAGGCCTCGGGAAATGAGGCCCTCTGAGGAATCCAGCTCAGGGCCCGTTCTCAGACAGCGAGTGTGTAACTTGTCCTCACCCTCCACTACCTGGCTTATCATATGTTGCATCAAGAAACGGACGGGAACCAACGTGAAACAAGCACGAAAGCAAATACGGCCATTGCATCACGAGCAGGCCAATGCGAAGCAAGATCCACACGAGTGATGAGAACCAGGAAAACAGACAGACAGACACTAAGCTCCTCAGAGGGTCAAGACTGGGCAGTGGTACTTAGTGTCTGTGGTTTAGGGGATGCGCTAAGACTGCTCTCAGAGCCCTGCAGACACGGCCTAGTAGTAGGTGCCCAGCTGCGGCCCCACCCATGGGCAGCGTCACACTTGCACCCATTGCCTGCCACCTGCATGCCTAGTAGACCCCCAGACCCTGAGGGCACCCAGGACTAAAAAGGACAGCTTATGCCTCAGAGCTGTTTGCACCTCTCTTGGGCAGAGTCCAATTCCTCAGCATACTTAACTGGGCCAGCTCACGTGGGGGCCTGAACAGGTCACATTGGCAGAAATCGGTCCTGCTGCTGGGGAGTGAGGGCTTCCACACCCCTAGGACCACACGCAGGACCCAGCCACAGCTGAGATGCCCCCAATGTGAGCCACATGAACCCTCATGGGCCTCATCGAATGCTGCGCCCACAGTGGAACTGTAACCCCCAAGCTCTGAGAACCAGGCCAAGACACGTGGCACTGAGAACTGACTAGTTCCAGAGCAGGTGGACAGCAGGTAGCCCTTCGGAGCCAACTGACTCACCCCATAGGCTTCCCCATGCCCTGCTTCCCACTCTGGCATTGTGTGTTCTGTGCCCACGCCCCGGACCTTCTCGCTTAACAGCCCGGGCCCCCTGGAGCAACGATGTCCTGTTAACAGACGGGAGCTGAATACACCGCAACTTTGGAGAAGCTGGTATCGTATCTATTTATAAGCTCTACTCTGTTTTGTTTCCTTCTGACTACTGTGTTTAACTTATTTCTCCATCCTCCTATTTTCAGAGTTGTCCAGTGACATGATTGCAGGTTTATATTTTATTGTACTGGGTTAGAAATGAAAGCATTATATGAGCTGAATTCTCTTCGAGGGGCGTAGGGCCCAGGCTGCCTTGCAGTGGCATGAGAGCTGACACTGGGTTGTGCAATGCCCAGGAATTTGGGTGCCTGTTGTTCAGTGCCCTGATTACTAAAACAGATTGCATAAACGTACAGTCAAAATGTACTAAGGCCATAATGATGTTCAGACCTGTGACTCCCTTATTGCTGCATGACATATCTGTCTTTGAGGTCATTTACGTCATGGAGGAAGTGCTATGTAGTGGTGGCTACGGCACGTTCTTCCCATTTCTGTGTTCAGTGACCACACCGGTAGCTTGAATCTGCTCATCATGGGGTTATTTATACCACAGAAACCAGCCCTAGACTTGTTGTTTGTTGATTTTCTAGCCTTAAGAACATGTTGGAGAAAATCATAATAGTGCAGGTTAACCATAAATGAGTGTCTACCAAAAAAATGGAGGAAATATTTTCCAGCATTTGCAGTATATTAGCACAAATTCCAAAACCAAATTGCCCGGTGACTGATGCACAAGTGAAGTTCTGTACACCTTCACTATTTTATTTTTGTCTTACTTATTAATATAAATAAATATTCAAACAACACTCAGGCTGGAAATACAGACACAGAACCAGTTGCTCAATGTGTCAACCCATTACTGACTGTCCCCAGTGTGCTTTGGTTTGGACTCTGCCCATCAACGTTATTTTCTAAATAACTTGTAATTACATTTTAAATATCCTCTTTAACTGTTGTTATTTAAAGAGTGTTGTGTTTAAAAGAACACACCCACTAAAGATTTTATTACACTTTTGTTAAGTTCTAATTTTATTGTTCCTTAGTCATAAAATGTGGCATCTATTATGCCCTTTTATTGATGTATTAGGAGTTGTCTTTGTGACTAAATATAAAGCCAAATTTTACACATGTTTTGTGGGTCCTGGTTAGGTTCTGCCTAACCTTGTCTGGGAACACATGCGTATCCAATATGTGGACACATACCTCAAGTCCTGAGAGTTACTGGTTCTCTCACAAACTTATCTCATTTCCTTTGCTTGGTCTCTGAGGTCTGCAAAGTAGGTCAAAGCTCCTCTCTCCTCACATTTGTACGGTTTTACTCATCGTGATGATTAACCACACCATGCTTTCTGTATGTTTGGTGACACTTTCCCTACCACTCACGGCTTCTGGCTTTTATTTTATTTTCTGTCACTCTTTTTAATACTAACTTTTTCTCTCTAGTACATGTTGCATTCTTTTTCAATGAAAACATTTGGACTGATGTGTCTTAGGCGTGTCTGACAGATGAGGTATCACCTCGTTTTCACATGAGCATGATTCGCTATGGCTGGAAACCCTCCTTGGGCTCACTGTCAATGCCACTGGAGTCAGCTGTGCCCTTTATATGCTGGGCTGTGCAGCCTGGTGACCCTGCTCTGCTCTCCTTTCCGGGTTTTGCCTCTAGTACCTTGGAAATGTGCAGTGAGTTTCTTAGGGGTCTCAATTTAGGGCACTTCTGGGCTCTCTGAAGAGGACTTGGCACTCCGTGCCCTCACTGGGAAGGTGGTCCAGTCATCTGGACCCAGTGTGGCTTATGGGAGGCTGTGGTTTATATCTCTCCACCTGACCTTCACTTCATCTTCTAGCCAGATCTATGGTGTGCAAGGGTCAAAGCCACATTACTAAACAACACGCGTGTGAACCCTGGTGTGAGCGAGGGGCTTTAGTTTACAGTCATGTGTGATACTGGTTCCTCGGCTCTCACAAGCGGGCCCTGCTAGTGTAAGGGCTTAACTGCAGAGGAAACGCCTGCAGCAAGAAAGGGGACTGGTGGGGACAGTCCTTTCTGTTCCGTTTTTCTCTAAATCCAAAACTGCCCTAAGAAATTGTCCAGGAATTTCTTTTTAAATCCCAACCACGGAATTCAGAAAAGATGTTTACTTATGATGGCAGAAAATGTAAGCAATGCATTGATCAGTAAGTCACTGAGACCTTTTCATGATAGTGCCACAGCATGTAAAATATAACTCTGAAGTTAGCAAATCATTAACTTCAAAAAGATATAGTTTCCCAAAAGTACGAAGACAGAAGGCGCTGCACCAGGTCTGCAAAGCGGCCGGCAGTGCTGCTCCAGGTGAGCGAGAGGGGCTTCGTGTCCTCACTCTGCCTCGACTCCTAACGCTGCAGCGCCCGTGTGTGAAGAAGGTACCGAGCACATGAATTGCAACTAGCTTCGACCTCAGCATTTAGTAGACGCCTTTGTTCTGCGGCGGGGAGAAATAAGGCCAGTGTGACCTCTGTTTGAGGGCAACACAGAACTCCAGTGGCACAACCCCAAGTTGGCCTCTCCTGGCCGGTCCCTGCGTTTGGCGGGGAGTGTGCACAACCGTCTGCATGGAGACGCTTTGCTCCCCCCCATTCCCAGGCCTGAGAGCCCCTCAGGGCCCGCAGCGGTTGCTAAGGCTGGGGCGCTGGCCTAGCATCCTGATGGCACCCTGGCTGCTGGTGACTGAGCCCTCAGGCTCCAAAAGGCCCTCCAGCTCATGAACTCTGAATGTGGTCCCCACCGACAAGGGTGCCCATTGTCAACCACAGCAGAATGCCATGAAACGCTGGTTTCAAATGTTTGGAGTAAAAATCCTCCGCAAGCTGTGAAAAGCTAGCAAGAACCTGATTAATGGGGCTGCGCTGAAACAATGCCCCGTGGGGCTAAGTGGTCGGGAAAGCTTGGAAAAGGAAGAAGACCTTGGCATACAGATGGCAGCCCGGGTCAAGGGCGCCAAGCAGACCAACCAAAAGAACAGATCATGGGGGGAAGAAATGCACAGAAAGTGTGCGCTGTTCTCTGGGATGAATTAAAGATAAAACACTTCGCCACGTCCTTAAATAACAAACAAGAAAACAACATAGTCATCATTCTCAGCATTTAGGCAGTTGTATCATTGGTTTTACCAAAATTAGGAAGAGGATTCCTGGTTCTCCTGGAGCGAAGCCCACAGCTGCTGGCACGTCTCCCTAGAACCCTCTAATATTCATTTATCTGAAGGAATTTCCTTGATATCAAAGTTACCTTGATCTGTTCTGCCCTTCCAATCTCTTAAGACTGCTACTTATTTGTTAACCACACAGATGGCACAGAAGACATGTGGCAAAACAGGGGGATTTAGGGTCACATGGAGGCCAGGCTTCCTTCAGGTAAGTACCTGCTGTTCTAGACCATCATTAGGTCCGTGGTATACAGTCCGGACAGAGCCCTTGCCAGAGAATCCATTCTATTAAGGGTGGTGTTGGGTGGGTATGGGAGCCCAGAGAAAGCCCAAGGCTCTCCACAATGCTTACCCACAGCAACAGTAACGACAGCCACACCGACAGTAATGACAGTCACACTGACAGTAACGGCAGCCACACCAACAGTAACGACAGCCACACCGACAGTAACGGCAGCCACACTGACAGTGACAGCAACCACACAGACAGTAACGACAGCCACACCGACAGTGACGGCAGCCACACCGACAGTAAGGACAGCCACACCGACAGTGACGGCAGCCACACCGACAGTAATGGCAGCCACACCGACAGTGACAGCAACCACACCGACAGTAACGACAGCCACACCGACAGTGACAGCAACCACACTGTTGAGGACAATAACCCCTCGCCATGTGTATTGAGCAGCTGCAGTGTGGCACTTCCAAATTGGCAGGTGTTTTAAGTGTAAAATATACACTGATCTCAAAGAACATGTGAAAAAGGGCTCATTAAGCATTTTATACAGATTGCACACAGAATTTACAATCTTTTGGATACATTGTTTGAAATAAAAGGTAAAGTTAAATTAATTTCACTAGTTTCTTTTTAACATGGCTGCTACAACTTCACAATTACACAGCACTTCAGATTTGGCTTCTGTCGAAACTCTATTGGACAGAGATGATTTAGAGCAGCGGTCCCCAACTTCCTTAGCACCAGGGACCGGTTTCATGGAAGACAATGTTTCCACGGATGGGGGAAGGGGATGGTTTCAGAATGATTCAAGCACATTCCATTTACTGTGCCCTTTATTTCTAGGATTATTACACTGTAATGTATAACGAGATAATTACACAACTCACCATAGTGCAGAATCTGCGGGAGCCCTGAGCTTGTTTTCCTGCAGCTAGACGGTCCCACCTGAGACAAGTGCACAGTGTGGGAAAAAGGCACAGACAAAAGGGGTCAACAAAATAATGGGCGGGCCACGTGGGGACTAACATGAGTGTCAGATTCTGACCCAAACCCTGCCACCAGATGCAGCTGTACAATTGAAGTGCACCAACTCCCTTGCTATTATAAAGCCTGCCACCAGATGCGGCTTAATTGTCACTGATAGGGTTTTGATATGAGTCTGCAAGCAGTTGATTTATGATGGTCACTATGCAGTCACAGCTCTCTGCTCATGTTCGTCTGTCTTTGCAGCCGCTCCCCAGCGTGAGCGTCACCGCCTCAGCTCCACCTCAGATCATCAGGCATTAGATTCTCATAAGGAGCAAAACCTAGATCCCTCCCATGCGCAGCTCACAGTAGGGATCGCACCCCTAACAGAATCTAATGCCACTGCTGACCTGACAGGAGGCGGATCTTAGGTGGTAAAGGGAGTGATGGGAGCGGCTGTAAATACAGATGAAGCTTCGCTCACTCACCACGCACCTCCTGTTGTGCAGCCTGCTTCCTAACAGGCCACGGGCTGGTACTGGTCCCTGGGCTGGGGGTTGGAGACCCCTGATTTGGAGACCCAGAGAACGCATTCCTGTACCTTTTCAAGTATCATTTCATGTTTTCATAGAAAACTTCCCAATATAACAAGGGAAATTTACCAGGACATAAGTGTTCCTATGTAAATGTTGGGTGATATAGATAATCTTCCCATGCTACTTTAAAGATTCCATGCTTCAGTGTGCAGAAGACAAACAAGCAAAAGCACTGCGCACAGAGGAGCAGGTGGCATTGTTTGAACTTCAGTTTCTCCTCCCAGGCGGCACCTGTCCTTCATCCTGAAGTGCCTCTCAACTGTCTGACAGGTGACTGGGGTGTCCCAATAGCCCCGAACTCAGGGAAAACCAGTAAAGCTTCCCAACAAGCATAGTGCTGGTCCCCAGAACCAAGAGCCTGTACCCACTTGAGGTTGGACCCAGATAGGAATATTCTAGTCCTTTTGCAGGGAACTATTGTGAGTTTCAGCACCAGCTCTCAAACGTCCTGTGAGCGTCTACAAAACATGTGCACATGGGCGGGTACTTCCCCCCCCCCACACACACACACACCCTGCTATGTGCCGGCACTGTCATGGTCACTTATCCCTGGTGGCATTCCCAGGACATCCTCAGCCCATGAGGGCACAGGGCACGGGTTCTCAAACAAATGCGCTCCACCGGATAAAGAGCAGCACTATGGCTGAAAAGAGACAGTTGGGAGATTGTTATTATTGTTACTTGAGGGCAAACTTTAGCTTCCCACGCCTTCAGTTAAACTCATGATGTAGAGCTTTCGACCTAGCTCCTCACTGTCAGACTTAGCTGGGGGAGCTGGCCGTTTGACTAATGTTACAGGACTTGGTTAGTCTTGGCTTCAGTATGTAGTCACTCCGGCAAATAATGGGGAAAACGCTGTGATGAAACAATAGCCTTTGCAGAAGTTATGACTTGTCTGTTTCTGGCGTATGTTTTGACAGTATGTTTTCACTTACATAATGGTTCAAATTGTCTGGTAAGTGCCAAGGTCACACTGAGTTCATATTTTGGAAATACCTGTATAAACAAACAGACTGCTGTGAAATGACTATTTTTCCTCGGGGTGGGGGGATGGGGATTTGGAGGCAGACAGGGGCCGACCTACACTTGTAGCATTTGATCAAGTGAACTAGAGCAGCCGTCTCAGACCTTTTTGGCACCAGGGACCAGTTTCGTGGAAGACAATTTTTTCATAGATTGGGGGGGGGGTGCAGTAGGGGGATGGTTTGGGATGATTCAAGTACATTCATTTATTGTGCCCTTTATTTCTATGATTATTACACTGTAATATGTGATGAAATAATTACACAACTCACCATAGTGCAGAATCTGTGGGAGCCCTGAACTTGTTCCTGCAACTAGACAGTCCCAGCTGAGACAAGTGCCCAGTGTGGGAAAGAGGAGCGAAAGGAAGTGGTCAATAAAATAATGGGCAGGCCACACGCAGGCTGAAATAAGTGTCAGGTTCTGACTTAAAGCCTGCAGCCAGATACCGCTGTACAACTGAGGTACATCAGCTCACTTGCCACTATTAAACCTGCCACCAGATCCAGCTTAATTGTCACTTGCCATTCACTGATAGGGTTTTGATATGAGTTACGAGCAGTTGATTTATGATGGTCTCTGTGCAGTTAAACCTTTCTGTTCATGTTCATCTGTATTTGCAGCCGCTCCCCAGCACTAGCATCACCGCCTCAGCTCCACCTCAGACCATCAGCCATTAGATTCTCATAAGGAGCCACAACCTAGATCCCTCCCATGCACAGTTCACAAAAGGTTCAAGTTCCTATGAGAATCTAATGCCGCCACTGATCTGGCAGGAGGCAGAGCTGAGGCAGTAATGAGAGTGATGGGGGAGCGGCTGTAAGTACAGGTGAAGCTCTGCTCACTCCCCCACCACGCACCTCCTGCTGTGCAGCCTGGTCTGGTCCCACTCACATTCCCCTTCACATCATAAAATGTACTCTACCAGTATTTCATCACCCCTGCACAGGACCGTGCAAAGAAAGATGCCCTGTGAAACTCAGCAGGAAAAAGAATATGAAGGATGTACAACAAAATGGGTATTTAGAGATTGGTGAGCAGATTGTGCCTTTTAACGCCTTCAAACCCCTGGTGGATGAGCCCCTAGAGTGTCTGCGAGAATACCCCAGGAATGTGTACACCCTTCTCTTGTGCCAACATGCGTCACTTTAAACAACAGCTATGTTTCTTCCATTAGTCATTGTACAGACACCTATTTTTCACATTCCTGGCTCTTCTTAGTCCTGTCTAGGGTGTGTATTGTAACGTGGACACCTGATCTGTTACCTTTAATAGCATCTGACTCACACATCATAGATTGACGTCTGAAAGAGCTGTGGTCAGCTATAGTTCAGCTAGCCCACTGTCTATTCCTAAATTTCTAGCCAGGGGACAGAAATTCCTACATTTCACCTCTGGGAATTGTCTCAGAAAGAACATAGGAGGAATTTTCAGGGAACATGAGGTAAGCATTAAAATTTTATTCTCAAGATAATGAAACGTAGAGTAGTCACACTTTGAGAATAATTGGAAACTATATCTAGTGACATTTTATCTTTAAGTTCATTTTTCCCCCTAAGTAGCTATAAGATTAAATCTAGAACAAATAACTCTTCAAGTACATACATAGACATTTTTACTTGATTTCAAGAGTTTGAAGTAAAGTAATTTTGGTGTCTGGTGGTCAGAGTAGGGGCACTGAAATTCATCCCTGCTCTTTCTATGCCATATCCAGGTAGAAAATGCTGCTTAACAAAACATTTAGATCATCTTCATACACACTACATTATTGAGGAGTGGTTGAGGTATTCTATTTCCTTATGAACTAAAAAGAATTCTATAACATTTCAGGTGAATATAGGTATCAGGCTCCTTAAATAGGTAAAAATTCTTAATTCCAAGGTAGCGTTGTCTCAAAGTATTGCTGTGGTACAACAATAATGCATTTTAATAAAGTGGGAATCCTCAAATGTTTTGCAGTAACAAATAATTTGAATTATTGAAAATGTGCTACATGATGGCAACTCATATGTATTAAAAATGCTCCTTTCCAAAATGCCCTTAAGCATCTAGCTCACTTTTAAGTACAATGCTAGTGCGTGTTCATCCACTAAATTTCCAAAGTGAGCAGCATTTTCAGGACACACGTATGCCCTCTTACTCCTTCTCCTTTGTCGCTCTCATTGCTACGCGAGCTGCTGACACATATTCGCACAGAAAACGGTGTCACATGTGGATCTATGCATGCTGATGCAGGATTTCGCAAATTATATTGCAAAAGAAATCGTATTGCCACAGTTAGATTTCATGTGGAAAAAAATAATAATAAAAGAACTATTCTGATTGGGGGGGCGGGAAGAAGAGTGGGATAGATGTGTCCCTGAGAAGGGTCATTCCACTGGGAATGATCAGCTAGCCATCCTTGACTTCCCACTCTGCTCCCCCACCCTGCTCCTTCCATGTGTCCCCCTCTATGTCCCCTTGCTGCCATCAGCCCTGGACTCCAGAGAAGTGAGCCCATTTCTAGCCCAGGGCCTGAGTCTCGAATGCAGATGGTGTGGGCCTAGAGCAGCCCCTGGCTGGGTGCGTGGAGCTGGAGACCAGGATCAGGGCACCACCGTGTGCCACGCAGTGTCGTTCTCTACGTGTGCCTGACGTGTAGAAAGCCCAAGACGAGCAAAGAAGTTGGTTCCGCTGCCTTTGATCGTGACGCATCCGGAACACCAGGTGGCACACTGAGGCTCGTGAGGACAAGAGACTCAGAGGGTGTTCCCAGGAAGGAGCTGAGCCGGGAGACAGTGAGCCCCCTCCATTCTGACCGCTGGGTTCTTTGCCCTGAAGCACTCTCCTGACCACCTCCACCAGGCAGCAAAGGATGACTGGCTCTTGGAAGTTCATCAACAGAAGCCAGTGTTTTAAAACATTGTCCAAGGAAAAACTATCTTTTTCTGAGAACCATAACACTAAAACTGAGTAAGTGGAAACTGCAAAATATTCTCATGAGTGTTCTTTTCATTCTTAACGTGCTGCCAGAAGATGTTCCATGACCAAGCAAAGCCCTAGCATTAATATAGGACTGAAGTTATGCTTTGTACCCGGCGGGGGTCTTTCCGTAGCTTAAACACCTTGCTCAAAGATAAGCCCACAGAGCAGAGCTTCACATTCCATTTGTGAACGAAGAGGCTTGAACCGGACTTCGAAATGGGGTGGCTTGTTCTTTGCTTTCTTGGTTGGTAGTATTCTCTCTCATTGAGATATTAACTGTTGCACTGATATAACAAGGTAATCGGGACAAAAATTCTCACTGTGATTTCATCCATAAGATCTTAATTTTTTTATTTTTACTTTTCCTATCCAATGGCAGCCTAAACCATAGCGCCTGAAATTGCAACTGGACACTTTGGGACCTCCATCCACAAGCTGAGGTTCCGGGTGTTTCAGTTTGGGTCACACCATCTTTGAATTGCCCTTCCTAGTTCCATGCCTATCTTGGACAATCCTGGTGACAACAGGAACTTTGGCGCTCTTCCAGCACAGCACTGAGGTCATGTCTCCTCCTTTAAACACTACTCTGCTTTTTCAACTCTGTTCTCTCCAGACACTGTGCTCCATGGGGCTGGGGTCAAATGCAAGTCTCCACACCCATCAGCCACCAGGTTAACTTTGAAGAAGGGGGACTCCCGTCTCACAGGTTGTTCATAACACATCAGTCCGTGGCCGTGGGTGCTGCGTGAAAGTCTTCCCTCGTCCATGTGGGGTCTCTTGGTTGGACTGTATTTCTCTTTGAAAGCCTTTCCCCGTTACCTCCCTCTTTGCCTACAGAAGTATTTCAGCGCCCCTTTTCCTGTCATTGACGGTCTTTCCTTGGGTGTGTGACTTCTCACCTCACCTGTTTAGCCCAACACTTAAATCAATGACAGCAGCACGGAGCTCCGAGCGTGAAATGACTTTGCAGAGCTGCCTTTCTCTCAGCCGCCAAAAGAAATCCGCTCTCAGAAACGAGCTGCCACCAAGCCAAGTCTCTTTAAAGGTTGAGAGTGTTTGATAAACACTACACAAAAACATTCCATTAAAACTGGTCAAATAGCTGTAACCGATAGAAAAATAGAAGCTGCAGAACCCCAATTAGATTAGGCCACAGAGCCCCACCCATTACGCCCTTGAGGTGCCCTTGGAAGTCTCCTACACACCCAGT
Source organism: Craseonycteris thonglongyai (assembly GCA_004027555.1). Lineage (NCBI taxonomy): Eukaryota > Metazoa > Chordata > Mammalia > Chiroptera > Craseonycteridae > Craseonycteris > Craseonycteris thonglongyai. The sequence goes on along the minus strand of PVKE010042998.1, from coordinate 1,458 downwards.
TCCAGAACAAGGCAGAGACTCCCTGAGACTGAACCTGATGAAAGAACCACATGCGAACAGGAGAAACTTCCCGACCTCAAAGGGTCAAAACCTGTCTTGTGCTAGTTATCCTGCTCCACACGTTTGTACCCACTCGCCACACTTGTCTAGCCAGGTTGTCTGGCACAGGAGCCAGTAGCTACCTACGGCTATTGCATTTATGTTTACACGAATTACAATGAAGTAAAGTTCTCCACCCTCCAGGCCACGTGAGTAGTCAAAAGCCGTAAGTCACTAGTGGCCACCACACTGGACAGTACAGACAGGGGGCCTGAGCCATCACACCTGAGGACCACTCTCCAGACTTGTTTGTGGCTGGGGCAAGCCTGTGACGAGCTTCTCTAAGGCTAGCAACAATTGCTGTAATGAGTCAGCAAACGCCCACTTCCCCAGCAGCACCGCACAACATTCTGCTTCAGCTGCAAACAGTTCGGGGGTCCCTGTTACCGCGCAACACCCACACACCCTTCAAGTAGCATTCCAAGCCATCCCGGTCGCGCCCAGCTCCCACCCCCCAACGCCAGCCTTCCACCCTCACCCCGCGCGCAGCAATGTTGTAGCCAGAAGACGCTGCTGGCTCTTTCCCCAGCCTGAATCCTTGCTGACGAGACCAACAGAAACGGTGCTGCGGCCTCGAACTCAGCTTCTGCTGCTAACAGAACAGACCTGCTTCACTAGAGTCAGGTATAACGGTCCCCTAATGGGAACCCCTGAGTCACTAAATGCTTTCACTGACAACATCTGTCTCATTGCTGCATCCCAACGATTAGTAGACATGCCTTCCAGGCCCAATTACCTTAGCCCTTCTTTGATGTCCAGGGGCCTTGGGCCTCAGCACCGCCTTCCCCATGTGTTAGGCATCCCATCAGCGCATTTGGAATTCAACTCCATTTAAACACCAAGGTAACTCTTTGGAACCTGCTGTTGGTCTACATAGAGGTAGCCCAAGTACTAAAAAATGAGTGTCGCAGGTGCCAGGTGGGGACTAGACTAATCAGGGCCCCTTCATAAGTTGTATAAAGTCTAAGCACTGTGCTGTACACCTGAAACTCATAAAAAATAATACCGAATATTAGCTATAATTGAAAAAATAAAACATGCCAAATTTATGCTGTTACAATTTCCCTAGGACAATAGAACAGAAGATGAATTCAAAAGGTAATAGGGGCAATTCCTTGACATTTAAATATTTGGAGATTTAATTTTTATCAAGCAATGTGGGGGAGAAAAATATACCGATTATGAATTTCAAATAGAGCGTAGTAATCTGGAAAAAGGGTTGTGGCATGCTTTACTCAAACTCTCCTTTCACAACCCTAACCAATGTAACACCGAACGTTTTTCTTCCAGAAATACAGGAATCATGTTTGAAGGGTTAATCATTCCAGGGGAAAACCATGACACCCAGTGGCCAAAGCC
>PVKE010042997.1:0-13537 GCA_004027555.1 Craseonycteris thonglongyai | reverse complement strand
GGGGGGCAGGCTGGAGGGGAGGCAGGCTGGAGGGGAGCAGGCTAAAGGGGAGGCAGGCTGCAGGGGGCAGGCTGGAGGGAAGCGCTCTTTCGCTAATGGGTCAGAGCTGAGAGAGCTTAAAGGCCAGATAGAAGCTGGGGAGAGGGCGGGCCAGCTGGTACCAGACAGCGTGTCCTGTTCTCTGTCTACCAGCAGGCACTGCCCATGGCTTGCCCTGCACTTCTAAGGCCTAGAGGCCTGCCCAGAAGGCAGGCCCCACCTCAGTCTGTGTCATTTGCTGGCAGGGACCCACACAGCTGACCCTAAGGACAGGGAGCTGGGGAGAGGCAGCCCAGGGGCTCAGCAGGACTTAAAAAACAGAACTGCACATTGAATACAGGCTGAGACTGAGCAAACACAGAAAGAAAATGACCAGATGAGACCGAGTGCAGACGTTCTTCAAAATGATCAACATACTCCCATGATGCAGTTTTAAGAATACTTCCTAAAGGGAGGCTACTGGGCTGCATTATGAAATGGTGATTCAGGAGGAAGTCAGTCTTGTGCACTCTGATCTGCTGTCCTGCAGGTACAGCTGTCGTTGTCACACTGTCATTGCTACACTGTTTCCCATCGCAACACTGTAATCACAACTCACACACCTGCAAGCTTGGTCTTCAAAACGTGATTTCTATAATCTTGGCAAGACAGGAAGAAATACTTCTTTAAAATGCACATATGTAACCGTGTAAAAGTAAGTATGACAGCGTCTTACACTTTTTATTTAAGTTTTTATTTGTATCAAACCTGAGATAAAGCCAGGAATTTCTATCCAAGTGACTCCTACAGTTACTCATTTTTCTAAACATCAATTGACTTTGAATGTGAGAATTTATTTTGAAAAGTACTTTAAGAATAAAAGGAGTCACCAAATTGGGTAAACAAAATCGTTTTCCTATCTTATAGACTGGCTTTAAACAGCTTGATAATCCCAATGATCTCGGAATATTGAAATAGATTTCCTTTCCTTTTAGGGAAATGATCATTTTCTTACCTTAGACAGGTCTGACCATCTGGTTTTTGCCTTGGTAACAAGAAATTGATGAGCTTGTTCGCAAGCTAGTTCTGAATCTGTGACCTTCTGTTTTGGTCTTAAAAGAAAAAAAAAATAAATGAATGAATAACTGTGTTTAAATGTAACGGACTCATTAATCTCCTAAGGGGTTCCCCTCCACCTGTTGTTTCAAAGATAAAGTCTGTTATTTCACATCTGGTCTAACTTAATTCTTAAAATACAGTCTTATCTCCCCAGCTGCGTGTTGGGGAAGTCTTCTTAAATTTTATACATCGTTTATTTCCAGATAAGTGCTGTTCAACTTTTCCTACAACTCACAACACAAACAGGGCTTGTTTATTCTCAGAGGGGGGAGAACACAATGTAACATTAAGTATCTTCTGAAGAAAACAATTTAAAGGTTTTATTTCTGCATTTACAGGTTGGAGTGATAACACAGACTAAAAGGAAGTTCAGGAACGGTAGCGGAAAGATTGCTCAGCTCAGTTAATGTGCAGAGGTTAGGTCGGAAGGATGTCAAGTGATGGAAATTCTGTTCATTTTCTCGCAGAATGATGTGCACTAAAGACACTTAAAATAGTGCCTGTGTCACCACGTGGCTAGGCCGTGGAAAGGCACAGAGACGACTGTGGCCTTCGATTAAGCAGGGATCATTGCGACCCATGTGGCTTCTCCTTTAAACGCATCCTAAAGCAGGTACTTTTTCTCTGACAGCTACCCTGGATCGCCCCTCAGACTCCCGGATGACTGACCAGCACCCACTAGTCACGAGTTCCTGGTGACTGGGCTTCGTTACCGCAGAAACCTACACTGTGCCCTTGATGCGTGTGTCACACAGAAAGGGTCTTACCCAAAGCAGCATTTCTTTGGTGAACTTCGTGAACTTTAACCCCCGTGGTTTGGCAAACAGAGAGCCCCGCATTGTTTCGGTTGGCAGGGTGCGGGGACCAGCTAAGATGCGGGCAGGTCTCCTCCCTGTCCCCCTGTGACTGCTGAATGGACCGAACGAGAACGTGCCTCACTTGCTTTCTCTCCTGGCAGATGCCAGCTCGTGGGCTTCACGGGTTCCTGTGGCCAGCACCACCCCCCCTTTACTGAGGCCCATCCCCAGTCTCCACTGTCACCAGTTTCTTCTGTATTGTCCCATCCATGGGTCTCTGCTCACTTTTCTGTTGACCACCTCGCTCCTCTCTACCTGCCTTCATGGTGTTGCTCTTTCAATGACACGGTGGGTTGGAACACCTACACCGGGGCCTCCCCAACGTGTGTCCTCAGTCACTGTGCTATGCCCTCTCTACTGGCTCCCCCGACCCTTGACCTCTGTCCTTCCACCCAGAGTTTCTTTACTCTTCTGAGAGCCCAGCCCCCTTCTCATGGCACCCCCAGCCCCTTGATGCTGCTTGCCCACGCGTCCGGGCCACTGTAACCTCACCTGCTTTCCCGTTCCATCTCTCCCCAACTGCCTACCGGACTTCACAGAATCATGGAATTTCAAGGTGGACCGGGATCCAAAGGTCAGCTGGTCTAATTCTCTATCACTGCTTTACCCCAAAGGTTTTGGAAGGTGGCAGGATTATGGTGCATTTTCACCAGTATTGCTTAAAGGATCGACCATCAGTCTAAATCAGGGGTCTCCAAACTTTTCAGCCCGCGGGCCGCATTAACGATCAAACAGCAGTTTGGGGGCCGACTGCACACTCGAGGTCCAAATAAAAAAGAATCAAAACATAGATGTTGTTTTTAATTATTTATTTAATATTATTTTATTCAGATAAAAAGGTCTCCACGGGCCAGATGAGAGGGCCACGCGGGCCGCATCCAGCCCACAGGCCGTAGTTTGAAGACCCCTGGAAATGATGCACATTCCCCTGCCTTTACCTTTAGGCTCCTCGAAATCCTACCTGCACCCAGACGGCTCACTTAGACTTCCCAAACGTGCTCTCAGGGTGAACCCGGCCAGCCAGCTCTACCTCTACACAGTCAGCACATCCAATCTGACCTCAGCAGCTGAGCACACGTCCACACAGCCCCCAACCCGATTTCTTTCCTAGGCCACAGGGCGTGGTTATTTTCTTGGTGACTCATGCTCAGACCAGGTCTCCTGCTGATTTTCCATCTGCTCCTCCTCCGTTTCCCTGTTTTGTACACTTGTCTCCTCTAGAGAGAGCAGGAGGCTTTTCTCCGGCCTTTCCCTGAAGTGACTTATTATGTCCTCTCCTGCCGCCTGACTCCTTAGATCCGGACACTCGATCAGGTCCAGGCTTCCTACCAGCCAGTCTGTTGGTCACAAACACATCCACACCTGTGTCACATGCTGCTCTGGGTCCTGCAGACGCTGTGACGTGCCACGTGGCAGACCCCATGACCTCGAGAAGCTAACACGGCGATGGCGGGAAGCTCACAGCAAACACATGGGAAGTGAGTGAATGGAGTAACTGCAGAAACTGCATGTGACAGAGCACAAAGGACGGGAGGGGACACTTCTGCTAAGAAGGCCAGGGAGTGGCTCTGAGAGGTGTGCTGAGGAGACAGCACTCCAGGCAGGACACGGCCGCGGTGAGGAGGGGAGACACCCTTCACCCTCTCTCTCCCATTGATTACGGCTGAAACCACCCCTCTGCGGCTAGACACACAGAGGGAAGGCCAGGAGGCTGGCAGGCAGGCAGGTGAGCGTGTGAGGAGGGGCTGGCAGTGCAGCGTGGTGGGCAACTTATCTCCTATGCTCCCAGCACAGCTCAGGGCAGTCCTAACTCTGGAACTGAGCAGCGGACGGGGATAGAAAAGGCTCCCAACGAAAGCTTGTTTTTATGAACAAAGAGCCAGGAAGGAGGACGCTGCGGTACATGGAATGTGGGGGTTCCCCCCAATTTGTCTCTTTTTATTCTCTTAGTCCTGATCTGAGGCAAGTTCAGTTATGAACTGCACTTTTGTGATGACACCAGCAAGAGGAGCGGCCCCGCAGGAACTGAACCCTGAAACGCTGCAGCAGCCGGAAGACAAGCAGTCCCTGGGATCCCAGGAGGAATCCACACGATCGTTTTTTCTTTCTGTTTCTCTTACAAGGTGGCCCTGGAGGGGACTGTAAGACAGTGGAAAATTACTGAGGCCTTGACCAACGCAGCTGGGCCAGCTCAGCAATAGGATGTCTTATCAGGGAATAACAGAATGTTCAAGGATGAAGGCTGTTGCTCTTAGCTCAGGTGTGCAACCGCAAGGCTTGAACCCTGCAGGACCCAATAGAATTGCGCACTCGGCACCCTCCCCTCCCCTGGTTTGAGTTGTGAATATAAAGAAAAACTTGGTGTAAGTCAGGGCTTGTTGCTCCCGGATGAAACCGGGGTGGCAGCCCAGATTCGAATCTGCTAATAAAATCTCCCTCACCAATTGGCAGAAGAGGGTCTGATTCCACCAAATTCTTTGTGTCATGGTCGTCTGTCTCGCGGGTGGTCTCATTCGGCACAACAGGGACCCCAGTCATGAAAAACACACAGCGGCACAGATGGGCTAAAGCCTCGGATTTCACATCCAGAAGCTGGAGGGTGTAGGGAGAAACCATAGAGATAGGCCATTTCTCGGGTCATAAAATTAACCGTAACAACTTAAAAATGGTAAACTCACACTAAGCACGTTCTCTGACTATAACAAAATTGGGAAATTAGAAAATATTTTGAACTAAGTGAAAAAAAAACAAAACACCTCAACATATCCAAATTTGCAGAATGCAGCTAAATCAGAGCCTACAGGGAAATTGATAGTATTAAGGGCTTATATTGAAAAAGAAAGAACTCCAGTGAAAATTCTGAGTTTCCAACTTAAGAAAATTAAAAGAGAAGACTAAACTGTACCCAAAGAAAGAAGAAATAAGAAAATAATAAATAGGAGAAACCAATGAAATTGAAACATAAAAATGATAGAGAAAAATCAATGTAACAAAAAGCTGGGGAGTTTTTTTGAAAATATCAATAAAGTTGATAAACCTTTAACTAAATAAATCAAGAAAAAGGAGAGAAGACATCAACAACCAATATCAGAAATGAAAGAAGGGATATTACTAAAGACCCCACAGATATTAAAAGAATAATACAGAAATACTACGGACAACTTTATTTTCATGAAGTTAAGAACTTAGATGAAATGGACCAGTATTTTAAAAGACACAGACCACAAAAACCCACTGAAGGACTAGAAATGCCAAATAATCATATAACTATTAAATTAATTGGATTTATAGTTCAAATCCTCCCAACAAAGGGAACTCTGGGACATGACAATCTCTTTGGTGAATTCTATCAACCACTTAAGGAAGAAATAAGAATTCTGTATACCATAATCCAGAAACAGAAGAAGAGCAGCATTCATGACTTTTATTTTTTCTTAGAGGTTTTCCAAAGATCAAACATAAAGTTTATTTTCTTTATAAAATAAAACTCATTCAATCTTTCAATTGCCATATAGGTCCACTGAACACTCTTATATCTATAATATAAATATGGAGTCACTGTGATCTTGATTTTAATCTAGCTCTATTGCCTTATCCCAAGAAAGATTCAATCACTGGTCATTAATTATTTCCAATTATGCTAAAAAAAAAAGACGAAAATAATAAGGAAAAAAATTATGGAACTGCCTAGCAGAATAATATTGAAATGAATCACCACTATTATATCACCCTTCAGTTTTCTGACTGCCCAAAGTATAACAGCATCTTTCAAGAAGGTATCTTTGCAGTAGTGTGTTACAAAATTCAGAATTCTTATTTCATGCCCAAGTGGCAAAGGAAGATATCTGGCAATTACTGGGCGAATCAGAGATGAATGCACAGAGAGCAGCAGCCAGACTCCATGATGATGGTGACACTGATCATGTAAGCCAAATCTCCTTGTGAGTGAGTGGCATATTTCTAAGAAGAAAAGGGAAATTGGGCATTTTCATTCACCAGGAAGGCGCTGATCATACACTATTTGTTACAGGAAACAGAACTAGCAAACCCGATCTTGCTGAGAGGACACGTGGCAGTGTTCTTTCATCTCTGACGATGTACCCGCAACAAAACGTGCTTGACGCAGGCTGTCGGTGGGCAAGTGGACACGGTGACTGGATGGGAATAGGTGATGTAGGTAGGAGACAGGGGCAATGGGCCCTGTTCTAATTCGTATCTATACATCTAAGACAGAGAATCTTTTGCTGTCATGAAGCAAACAAGACAAAGTCTTTGCAAAGTTATGAACCCTTCAAGTTTCCCAAAGTACTGGGTTTTGAGGATGCAGCTGGCAAGTCGAGGTCAAGAAGGCAGAGGTGCCCCTGGGAGGGCAGGATGGCTTCCAAAAAGAGTGGCATCAGGTGTGGCTGGTGGAGGAGAGTGAGACTGGGGAAAGTGAAAGAGGGTGAGGTCTGTAGGCAGAGAAAGCAGCCCTTCACAGCAGGCACCCTGGGTTCAAATTTCGGCTCTGCCCCATATCACCTGGGCCCTTCTGGACAAGTCATTAACTTTTCTCCCAGCCCTGATCCCTTCATCTGGAAAGCCAGGTAGTGCTACCTCCTTGGGTAGGGCATTTGGGGTATTAAAGGGCATGTCTTCATGAAGCACAGGCATGGGGTCTGGCCTTGGGGTGGGGGGGGCGTGGCTTCTGAGCCTTGGGTGGTGGCTCAGAGCTCTCTCTCCATCAGACCCTTGGAGCCCAAGCTGGGTCTCCCTGGGCCTCTTTTCCTTTAAGACCACCCTCTGTTCTGGGGCTGCTGAAGAATCTTCCTATAGCACAATGCCACTCCACGACATCAATTCCTCTCCTGCCTGCCCACAGCAGATGAACTCCTCAGCCGGGCTCCCAGCCCCCTCCCAGTGGCCCCCCTCCACTCCCACCACACCTCACCTCGAGTGCTGCTCCTGCACACGCAACCTCGGCCCATTTCCTGAATGCGCCTGACACTCCCACCTCTGTGATTGTGCAAATGCTGTTCCCTGGCCTTGAACCACCATCCTGGTAGCTGGTGCCTGGCAAACTCCTACTCACACCTCAAGACACAACTGAAATGTCCCACTTTTCCTGTGCACCCCTAGCAGGCTGCACCTTCCCCCGCTATGGGGCACTTCAGACACCCTGGAATTTCAGCGTAGCTCTTTATTTTTGTGCCTGTCTAGCATTCAATGTGAGCCTCTCCAAGGGAGTATCTGTCACATTCATTGTTGCATTGCTGGCCCCGGGGCCACATCTAGCACAATCGGCCCTCAGTAAATACATGATGAACGAACGAATACAAACAAGAAAGTCGACTCGCTTGAATGGGAAGATTGCGCTTTGTGGTTGAAATTTCCCATGTTCATTCTGTACACACTCTCTAGAAAGTTCTCTCTGAAGGATATTTTTTGTTTTGTTTTAATGTGAAGCAATCAAGTCTCACATCAATGCTCCTCAGAACCTAAGGATTTGGAAGCAGGTGTCTGGCTCACGTGTTATATGACCGTCTCCCTTAGGAAGAGACTATGGTCCTTTTCTTTCTTGCCTGCCTCTTTTTTTTTTCCTTTTCTTTTTTTTAAGTATAGAGAAAAAAAAAATAAACCCAACAAATTCAGGGGGAAAAAATTAAAATGCAATATTGGAGGGCTTTCTGCAGCCTAGCCAAGGGTCACATGATCTGGCCCTGTGACAAGGGCTCAGGGGTTCCCCTCCAGGGGCTGCCCCCGCCTGGTAGAAGGAGTGCTTGGCTGGAGTCCCTGGGGGCTGCGACTGTCTCAAGTGACGGCCCAGAGAATTCACCACCATCCTGCATCACTGTAGCAGAACACCTCTGCATTACCGTAAGAGATGGTAATGTTTCAGAAAATATTAGTATTACACTTATAATAATTGGCCCAGGAGGGCTGAATGGTGATTGTGCTCATACGTCTTGGCATTCAGCTGATCTTAATGGCGAGCCGCCGGTGACAGCTACCAGGTGAGATGGCAGCTCCGTGACTGCTTCAAGGAGTAGATACTCCTACTGAGAGAGAGCTGAGGGGACGGAGGGGGTTCCAGATCAGGGGGAAGCAGATTCTCCTCATCACCCATGAGTGAGGCTGGCATGGAGGGAACGGGATCTGGGGTGGATGGGATCTGAGGTGCAGAGAGACTGGGGTGCATGGGGTCTGGGGTGCATGGGGACTGGGGTGCATGGAGACTGGGGTGCATGGGTCCTGGGGTGCATGGGGACTGGGGTGCATGGGGACTGGAGTGCATGGGGCCTGGGGTGCATGGGGCCTGGGGTGCATGGGGTCTGGGGTGCATGGGGACTGGGGTGCATGGGGACTGGGGTGCAATGAACATACATTCATTGTGTGATTTTCTTGAACTAAGAACACAAAATAACTGCTCCTGGAGGCAGCACCCTGCCCCCACAACCCCCCCGTGGGTTGCTGGGAGTGGTGTTGGCAAGGCCGGCAGGCATAATGGACGTTTGGTGAGAACCACACCGTCATCTTACCTAATGAGTCTCTGAGGAGCATCATCTGGTCTGAGTGGTCTCTTCTCCAACAAATTTTGAAATTCCCGAAAATTTAAAGTGATGCTAAGTCTCAGGCCAAGAAGGCTCAGGAAGCGCTCAAACTCTTCATCCTTGAGGTTGAATAGCAAGCGCTCCAGTAGCCTGTGGAGGTCCTGCATGCTGATTATGCCGTCTCTGTCGGTGTCAATCTTAAAGAAGGCGGCGTAGGGGTCCTGGAAACAGAGCACACATCACAGCACTTCCTCTGACAGCTGAGGGCGACACCCTCACAACCCTGTGTGTGTGGACTCAGCTCCAAACTGAGGTGGGAGGGGCTGAAGTTACCACATTTTCCGGCGTATAAGACGACCGGGTGTATAAGACGACCCCCTAATTTTACAGTTAAAACATAGGTTTAGGCCTATATTCACTGTATAAGACTACAGCCTCGGAAGTGGGGGGTCGTCTTATACAGCGAATATAGGCCTAAACCTATGTTTTAACTGTAAAATTAGGGGGTCGTCTTATACGCCTGGTCGTCTTATACGCTGGAAAATATGGGTACACACTCTGTCCTGCTGTGCCCTCTTTTAACGCAGACTTCAGGAAAGGGACAAACACCACCTTTCTGTCCCTTCTGCTCTTAGTTTATGGAACCAGAACATCAGTACCAGAAGTAAAAAAAGAATGCTGGCACTTCTCGGCACACGTGAAAATCTTGTTCTTGATGCTTTCCTATAACTTTCATAACAGTTGGTGACATGTACAGGGTGACCAGCGCTGTGATGAATTTCATCCCGACGCTGCCCCAAGGCTGGTGCTGTTTTGATGACTGAGATCCGTGTGCCCGCCAGGCCCCAAGGACTCTGGGCGCATTTGCCCTGTGGGTCGTGCTGCACAGAGGGCACAGGGATCCCATTTTGCAGATGAGGACACAGAGGTGGTGGGTTTAGGGGCTGGCTGCACAGTGGCAGGCACATGCTGGAGGCAGGCTGCAGTTTCGAATCCCAGCTCTGCCGCTAACTAGCAGCGTGACCTTGGACAAGAAAGATATGTAAGCTCGCCCTTCTTCCATTTTCTCACCTGTAAAATGGGGGTTATCATCAGCTCTAGGTCTCAGGTGGTTATGAGGTCTGAATATGCTAATGCAGGCAAAGAGCTCCCATGTGTCTAGCAGGCTTGGTGAGGCTCTGAAACGCTGTTTGTCACTACTGCTGTTGCCTGGCAGCTGGATTTGAAGGGGCTGTCTGGGCTAACACCTGTGCTCCCCCGTAAGTACTTCCCGTGTCCCAGGCTTGAAAAGTAGCTGATGTGGTCCCCAAACCCCTCATTTCCATCAGCACCTGATCTAGTCCCAGAGTCTGCCCTGAGAGGTTCTTGGCAACCAAGTGGGACCTGCTATGACGCACATGCCTAAGTAAAAGGTTTTGGGGTTTTGTAGAAAGATCTGTCAGAGTTCACTCATTTATTCTTTCACCAAAAATTATTCAGCACCTAATATGTGTCATCAGCATGGGAACCAACTTAAAATGCTGCCCCTTCCTCCCAGTGGCAGACGTGTGACCAGCTGGTGGCCTCTGCTCATGGCACAGACCTCGGGGACTTTCTCAGGGCTGCAGGCTCATCTATTTCCCTACCTCCCATCTCACCTCTCTGACGGCTCTGGGGCATCTCCTCTTGACTGTCAAGCTCCTGGCCCCAGGCCCTGCCCAGCGGGCCCCTCCCAGTCCGTCCCGTCTCCAGAAGCTTTCTTTCCAGTCATTTGGGCCACAAACCTTGGAGTCGTCCTCGGGTCCTCGCTTTCTCACACCCCATTTCTGAGCTGTCAATTGTACCATTGGTTGTCCTTCCAGAGCAAACCCAGGGGGCCATAGCCTCCTCCCAGATCCAAGGGCCCTGATTCGAGCAGGAAGCTCATGCATGGGGGCTCCCCACTCCCACCCTCGCCCTTGTTCCCCATTCTCACAGCAGCCAGAGCGAGTCCTTCACAGCCCAATCAGCACATGCCGCTCGTTCCACCCAACCCACTGGCTCTCCATTGCGTTCAGGGTCCAATCCCAGCCCTGATCGTAGCCCCCAGACTGTGCACGCTCCCCCTTCTGCTGTTGGTTCCCTTCTTTTTTACGTCCAGCATTTGCTGAAGGTTTAAGATTTGGCTCAGTGGTCACCTCCTCCCAGAAGCCCTCCTTAACGGTCTTCTCCCTGTGCCCCCCACAGGGAAGGGGCAGAGTTGGCAGGGGAGCAGATAAGCCAAGCAGGAGGCAGGTGATCATTTACCCGGAAGGATTCCTTCAGTCTCTGGGGGAAAAACTTCAGGCAGTGCTCAGCAGTCATGTAAGAGCTGTCCAAGCTACTTTTGGAAAGAACTGGAGTCTGAGATGGAGTCCCTTCTGGTCCACTTATGTTAGGGCCTGAAAGGAGCACATAAAGCAGGAGACTTCCGTGAGTGGCGCGCACACCTTATTCCTACCGCAGCACTGCCCCAAGTCCTGGTGGGACGCTCCCCGGTGACACGGCCCTGCGAACGGAAGCCGCCATTCCCTCTGTCAGGATCTGCCCTCTGGCCCTCACTCTCTCAGACGCTTTCCTATCACTTGTTCTCCAGGCTGTTGGCACGCTCTTGTCCTACATGGACCCACCCCCGCACCCTCGCACACTTGCGCGTGTCACTTCTCTGTCCTTCCTCCTGGGCTGCCAGCCTTCCTAGTGGAGCCCCGTCACATCACCCAGACCAGACTCAGGGAGGACGGCGGCAAAGCGCGGACAGGGCTTCTGGTTCTGCCCTGTCCCGCCGGCTGTGCATGTGCAGCCAGACGGAAGCATATTCCTCTGATATGTTTGCACAATTCCTGCAGCTTTTCTAGGGAGCTGATCTGTCCATCCAAACGCCCTCGCACAGGAGACAGCAGCAGCAGTGAGCGTGGAGAGGAAGGGGAGGAGAGGCCAGGACGTGCAGCTAGGAGAGCAGAATGAGGTGCAGGTGACAAAGGAGGGGACCCAGCTTCAGGCCGTGCTTAACTGCACTGGACAGGATGAGCTTCCTGACAACTGTTTGGGGCCGGCAGCAGGGAGGAACAGTGGCTGGGTGACCTTCGGCAAGTCCGAGTCTTTAGGAATCGCCGTGTCCTGACCTGTAAAAAGGGACGAAGGGCTCTGGCCCTGCCCATATGTGGGTGTCATTCATTACCGAGAGTCAGCATCTATCTTTAGGAGGAAAATCTTGAAGGACCCGAGGTGTGGTTGCAGGTGTACGGGCTTTGGAGTACATTTTACCAACTATCTGTGCTCTAAGTTTCTAGAAGGCTCTGTCAGGACAAAACTCTGCATTCATAGTTCAGCTTAACTTCATGAAAAGAAAAGGCTGAAAAGCAGTCAGAAAAGGCTGAAAAGCAGTCAGAAAAGACTGAACAACAACAATCTGTTTCTGTCTGAGAACAAACACTGTGTCGCCGTCACAGCTAATTCTACCCGCTCCCCCAGCAGCCTGGTGGCATGGCTCAGACAGAAAGGCTCACAGAGGGAGATGAGCCATGGAGGGGTGGGCACCTGGCCATTAGCTACCTTCAAATTCTGCTGCAAAATCCCGGTAACTGACCCCGTCTTTCTTGTATCCTATTTTCGCAGTCAGTTGAGCAAACTGATCATCGTCCATGGGCATTCCATTCTCTTCCAGTACCTGACAGGAAGACAAATGAGGGAAGGCGGTGAGCTGGGCTCGGGGCCCATGCCCGGCTTAACCCCTCCAGCCCACAGCGGGCTCACCGCCATGTTCCCCGTGTGCCAGCCTGCAATTCTTACTGGTCCGCCCCTACCCACAGGCTCCCTCTGGCAGGACCCACACAAGACCTGTTTGTTGAGTGAGTAAGTGAACAAAGGGATACGCAGGAGCCCAGCCTTGGGCTCAGTTGCATGGCATCTGGGGCTGCAGCCACACGGCAGATCTCGTCAGAGGCCAGGCCATCCAAGACACCCAAATTAGCATCTGCTGGGACTGCAAATGCTTTCAAGTCCCCTAAGTTAGGTTATTATTCACACATATCCCAGGACACATGAACAAAATAAAAGAAGACATTTAGAGGAGGGAAAACTAAAAATTTGACTGAAGTTTCATTATGGCCCACAGCTTAAACTGCAAGCTGTACGTATTCTGGGTGGAGGGTCACCCATGGCCCTTCCTTTTCTCTCCATAAGCAAATCTACCCATTGAAAGTTACCCGTGACCTCTTCACAGCACCACACATAACCTACTGTTTACAAAGTTTCCATTTTGAGTGTGTGGTGGGGGAGTGACTGAGAAGACACACTTCCCTGCACTGCAAACAGTGCAGCGGAACCATCCAGATGCCGCCGTCTTGGGGCAGCAGCTGTGCTGAGCAAGGGGCAGACTGCCAGTCAACAGCCAGCAGAGCTACCGCCTGGTGGTGAGCCCCTCAGAAGGGCTGCTGGCGGGACACAGATGGGCTAGTGCTCTCAAGTGTTCACAATTTAAGTGAGAAAACATAGTTCTTCTTTTAGAAAAAGAACGTAAAGACACAGTTCAAACTGTGTCTATGAGTCTCGGGACCAAAGATGGCAAGGATAATAAACAGAAGGATGGGAGAGACAGTACACATAATTGACACCACCATCACCATCATCACCATCATCATCATCATCATCACTATCACCAACATTATCACCATCATCATCATCACCACCACCACCATCATCATCATCACTATCACCAACATTATCACCATCACCATCACCACCATCATCACCACCACCACCTCATCATCGCTATCACCATCATCATCATCATCACTATTACCATCACCATCATCACCAACATCATCACCATCATCATCACCACCATCATCATCACTATCACCAACATCATCATCACCATCATCACCATCATCACCATCATCACCATCACCACCATCATCACCATCATCATCACCATCACCACCATCATCAACACCATCATCATCATCACCATCATCATCATCACCACCATCACCATCATCATCATCATCATCATCA
>PVKE010042996.1:0-13537 GCA_004027555.1 Craseonycteris thonglongyai | reverse complement strand
TAATTAACACTGTATAATAAATAAATAATACATAAGATGATACCATCCTTATAAGTTAGAGACATGCATGTTTACCATCATGCCTAATGTTAATATAAACTCTAATTTTGAGTTTGGGATTTGTTAAAAAGAATGATAACTGGAAATGACTCTAATATGATCAGTTTGGGTACCAAAGAGCAGTATATAATGTTGTAATATAATTTATTGCAACAAGTACCAGAGAAAAGTGGACCAACAGAAGCATCATCTAGAAAATAGTGCACTAATTTTAAAGAAAGTTTCATTAAAGTCTTCAATCTAAAGGTGTAATTTAAAAATGTTCTATTTTTCTTTTCTCATATATTCTCTTAAAGTAATAACATTTTACAAGATCAACAAGCCTCAGAGCAATAATAATTAAGAATGTGAAGGTGTTAAGAAAACAACCAAAATTAAATTTAGTATGATATTGACTGAACATGATAAAACAATTTTTTTGTCAACCAAATCAATGGAATATTACAAGAAGTTCCACTTAAAACTTCCTTATTCCAAATCTTATTTCAAATCTCCTCCTGTCAGCCTTATCTCCCTTCTTTATAGAAAAAAATACTTAAAAATGTGCTTACACCCATTTCTATCCTCATGTCCTGTTTTCTCCTCAACTGACTGCAATATGGTTACTAGCCACATTACACACACATTTGTTGAAGGACATATTTTTTGGGGGAATGATGCTAAGCAATTGACATATATAATATCATCCTTTCCTTATAGCAATCTTATGAATAGGTATTAGAAATTTTATTTTGTTTACATTAAAGTTGATCCAGAAAAGTAACTCTATTCCTATTACAATTAAGTGAAACAAACTCAAATTTCCATAATTAAAGACTATGTAACTGAAGAGTATGGGAATTAATCTTGGTTTTAGGCAGGCCAGGAATTTTCCTCTCTCCCTGTCTTGGGTCTGCTTTTTTATGTGTTGTTTTGATTTTCAAGCAGGAAATCTCCATGTAATAGAAGACAAAACCAATTTAAAAGAGTGATTAATAAAACAAATTTGAGGTAGATACTTCAAAAATCTAAATTTTATACCATATTTTATGTTCTTAAAATACTGCCAAGGTGGGAAGGTCCAAGATAACAAATAGGTAAACACTATGTCTGCTGCCTCCCATGATCACATTAAAAAGTACAACTAAAT
This sequence comes from Craseonycteris thonglongyai, assembly GCA_004027555.1. Taxonomy (NCBI): domain Eukaryota; kingdom Metazoa; phylum Chordata; class Mammalia; order Chiroptera; family Craseonycteridae; genus Craseonycteris; species Craseonycteris thonglongyai. Next base: position 12,348 of record PVKE010042996.1, on the reverse strand, counting down.
TTTAGAAAAATTAACCATGAGAATTATATGAAGATTAGCTGAATAGAACCTGTATAACTAAGGATATAAATAAGAGGCCATGTCAATACCAGTAGGAGGCCAGAGATGGTAAACAGGGTAACCCCAAACCCACAGGTAGTGGTAGTGTATTGGGAGGGACACTTCCATGGTGGATGTCCCACCTGAAGAGCAAGAGGTCCTAGCCCAATACCAAGCTTCCCAGCCCAGGAGTCCTGTGTTGAGATAAACAGGCCCCACAACGTCTGGGAGTGAAAAATCAGTGAGCACTCTATCCTTTTGTTTTAGAGAAATGGAAGATGGCTAGAAACACAGTTGTCCTCTTAAAGTGAGATGGAAGATGGCTGGAAACACAAATGCCCTCAGTGGAGGGTCAGCAACTTGAGAAGTGCCAGAGAAAAACAGAGAAAGACTGAGTTGTGTGGCTGGCTTTAGGGAAAGGGCTAGAGGAACAGCTGCTATATTCTGCCTCATGTGTAACCTACAGAAAAGTGCCATCCCACCTGGTTAAACTCATACCCAAGGGCAAAATCTGAGAGTATATTTTTTCTGGTAAAATTCTGTGCATATTGCCATCACATTGGTGACTTACGTGGACCCCACCATCCTCAGCTAGTGCAACATTGCCAGTAGAGCTCTCAGCATCTGGGTGGCTGGGTCAATCCTACTAATGGTCAAAGGCTTGTATAAGAGCAGATGATCTGCAATGGCCAGGGAAATTTTGGTGGCAGTCAGTCACAACTTGTGCTATGGCCATTCTTGGGCAACTTTCAGGGATTGGGGACCTGAGGTGATTTATGCCTGGCTGCAGTGTTCTCTGAGCATTTTTGCAGAGTGGCTCTGGGCTTGGCACTGGTACAAGAACTGATTCTGTAGTGACTTTGTGAAAACCACTGAACCTTCCTTGAGAATGCCCTGGGACCCTGCCACACTCAACATAGACAACATTGCTAAGAATATAGTCAGCGTGAGGTCAACAAGCCTGGCCTGCACATCTACGGAGGTTCTTTAAGTTGTTGAGGGGCAACAGGCCTTGGTGGGTCCTGGGCCTTTTGCTGAGCTACCCCAGGCCAGATATGGGTGACAGCTGGCCTTAGTTAACAGGGAAGCCACCCCACAAATCTGTAGTTCAACACAGGTAGCAAACAATTGAGAATGGCTTTGTATTTTCTTACAAGAGCCCAGAGAAAGTCATAGGAAAGACTGAAATTGGTCTACACAGGTGCCCTTCCCAAGAGGTACCAGAAACAACACACCAAGAGGCCAGCCCTGGGCCACATCAGACCCAAGGAGGGTCTCAATAGGCACAAGAGCCCACTGGGGAGAATTCCCATCTGAGGGGTCAGTCTCCCTTACTAGCTGATACACTGTGGGCATAGCCAATTCACACAGTCGGTTAACCTGGGAGTCAAATCCATTCAATGATGCACCAAAATTAATCAATGTTCAACTGCAACAGGAGAATACACACAACATACATAAGGGATACTCCTCAAACACATGCAAAGGTGATTTGGGAAATTATACCACTAGACCACACAGGCCACCTACTACATAATGCCGTCTGGCAAAAACTGAGAGATATAGAAGATGAACCTAATACACGGAAGCAAACACAGAGAGGTAGCCAAAATGAGAAAACAAAAAAAATGTCCCAAATAAAAAATAGGACAAAACTCTAAAAAAAGAACTAAATAAAATAGAGGCAACTAACCTACTAGAAACAAATTTCAAAACACTGCTTATAAGGATGATTAAGGAACCTGGTGGGAACTTCAACAGAAAGATAATAAGCATAAAGGACATAGAAACCACTAAAAAAACAAAAAGTCAGAAATAAAGAATACAATAACTAAATTGAAGAATACACTAGAAGAAATCATAGTAAATTAGATAGAGCAGAGGATTAAATCAACGATTTAGAAGACAAGGTAGTAGAAAACATTCAATCAAAACAACAAAATAAAAGAGAATAAAAGGAGATGCTGGGATAGCTCAATGGTTTGAGCATTAGCCTTGCACCTGTAAAGTTTGGGGATTGAATCCTAGCCTGGCCCGGGTCCCGGCCCTGGCCCCACCCTGTGCAGGCCCATGTGCTGAATTGTGGTGAAGGTGGTAACTAGCACAATGGCAGCAAAGGTTCTTGCTTCCCATATGGGAGACCCCCAGCTTGATTCCTGCCCCACGTGGTCCCACATCCACCTGTGTGGAATGAATCCACGTCACAACTAATGATGTGTAATTATGGCGACTGCTCTGGACCCTCCCCCTTTCTCTCTTTCTCTCATGCCTTCTCTCAAATAATAAAATAAATCCTAAAAAAAAGAGAGAGAATAGAAAAACAAAAATAATTTAAGGGGCCTCTGGGACAACAACGAGCATAACAACACTTGCATTATAGGAATAGCAGAAGAAAGAAAAAGAGGGAGCAAGGAATTGAGAACTTATTTGAAAAAATAATGACGGAAAATTTTCTTAACCTGGTGAAGGAAATAGACATACAAGCCCAAGAAATACAGAATCCCAAACAAGATGAACCCAAACAGGACCATGCAAAGATACATTATAATTAGAACGGCAAATTTTAAAGAGAAAGACAGAATTCCAAAAGCAGCAAGAGATAGACAACTAGTTACTTATAAGTTCCTATTGACTGTCAGCTGATTTCTCAATAGATACTTTTCAGGACAGAAGAAAGTGGCACACAATATTCAAAGTGATTAAAAACAAGGGCCTACAACTAAGACTATTCTATCTAGCAAAGCTATCATAGAAAATTGAAAGAGCAATAAAGAGCTTTCCAGGAAAAAACACACCAAAAAACGAAATGAATTCAATACTACTAAGCTGTTATTACAAGAAATGGTAAAATAACTTTTTTAAGCAGAAGAAAGGAGAATACAAAGAAAGAAAGAAGATAAAAAATATGAATAATATAATGGCAATAACCATGTACTACCTATCAATATTCACTTTAAATGTACATGGAACAAATGCTCTAATCAAAAGACATAGGGTAGCTAAATGGATAAGAAAACAAGGCCCATACATATGCTGTCTCCAAGAGATACACTTCAGATTGAAAGACACACATAGTCTGAAAGTAAGGAGATGGAAAAAGAATATATTTTGCAAATGAAAAAAATAAAAAAAGCTGTGGTAGCAATACTCATTAGACGAAATGGATTTGAAAACAGAGACTATAATAAAAATCAAAGAAGGACATTGTGTAATGGTAAAGGGATCATCCAATAAGAGGATATAACCCTTTTAAATATTTATGCACTCAATATAAAAGTAGAAACACCTAAATGTATAAAACAAATACAGACCAACATAAAGGGAGAGATTGACAGTAATACAATCATAGTAGGAGACTTTAACACCAAATTGACACAAATGGACAAATCTTCCAGACAGAAATCAACAAGGAAACAGTACCCTTAATTGGAACACTAGACTAGATGGATTTAATTGATATTTTTAGTGGCTTTTACTCCACAGCAGCAAAACACACATTTTTTTTTAAGTGCTCATTGAACATTTTTTAAGATAGACCACATATTAGGCCACAAAACAAATATCAATAAATTTAATAAGACTAAAATTATGGTGTGAAACTAGAAATCAATAGAAGAAACAAACAAACCTGAAAAACACACCGAGATATGAAGGCTAAATAGCATGCTACTAAACAATGAATGGGTTAACAATGGAATCAAGGTAAAAATTAAAAAATACCTTGAGACAAATGAAAATGAAAACACAGGGACCCAAGATCTATGGGACACAGTGAAAGTAGTTCTAAGAGGAACATTTGTAAAATTTCAGGCTTACCTCAAAAAACAAGGAAAATCTCAAATAAACAATTTAACTTTACATCTAAGGGAACTGAAAAAAGAACAACATAGTGAGTAGTAGAAAGGAAATAACAAAGATCAGAGCAGAAATAAATGAAACAGAGGCTAGAAAAACATAAAAAGTCAATGAAACCCAGAGCTGGTTCTTTGAAAAGATAAACAAAATTGATAAACCTTTAACAAGACTCATCAAGAAGAAAAGAGAAAGAACCCAAATAAATAAAATCATAAATTAAACAAGGGCATTGACAATGGACACTACAGAAATACTAGAAAATTTAAGAAAATTCTATAAGTAACTATATGAAAACATTGGACAATCTGGAAGAAATCTATATATTCCTAGAAGCATATAGTCTTCCGAGGCTGAATCAAAAAGAAATAGAGGGAAGCTGGAATGGCTCAGGTTAAGTGCTTGCTTTGCAGCCCCAAAGCTCGGGGATCGAATCCTGGCCCTGGCCCAGGCAGACTCATATGTTGAACTGGGGTGTGCCCCCAGTTCAGTTGTTGCTGGGGCCTATGAGGGAGGCTCCTGGCCCAGTTCCTGCCCTGCATAGCCCCGCACCCACCTGTGGAGTGAAACTATATGGAAAACTAATGCTGTCAATTATGGAAACTGCTCTGGGCCCTCCCCCTTCTCTCTGTCTCTGTCTGTCTATTTCTCTGCCAAAAAACAATAAAAATAAATAATTAAAATAAAAACATAATTAGCATATCTTAAAAGAAAACAACAGAAAAATCTTTCTAAAGAATTATTCTTTTAATTGTTTTTGACAGAGACAGAGAGAGACAGAGAAAAAGAGAGACAGAGAGAAGAGGAAAGGCCCAGAACAGTCTCCATAGTGATACGTCATCAACTTTCAACTTGGTTTTGTTCCACACAGGTGGGTGGGGGCCATGCCGGGTGGAAGCTGGGCTGGGGGCCTCCTGCATGGGAGGCACATCCCCTCATGCCAGGGGCTGAACTGGGGTGGGGGAGAGAACCAAGCTGGGGGCCTCCCACATGGGAAGCACACATCAGCATGTGGGTCCACACGGGCCGGGGTCGGAATTCAATCCTTGGTCCCTAGGGCTGCACATTGGGTGCTTAACCCACTGAGCCATCCCAGCTTCCCCTGAAACAGAAAAATCTTAATAAACTTATTACTGCTAATGAAATTGTATCAGTAAATGATGCTCTCCCAACAAAGAAAAGTCCTGGACCAGGTGACTTCATAGGTGAATTTTACCAATCATTAATAAATAAATATCTATTTTTTTTCAAACTATTGCAAAAGACTCAAGAGGTGGGGAGGTTCCTAAGACATTATATGAGGCTACTGTTACCATGATTTCAAAACTAAAGACATTACAAAAAGTTAAAAAGTGAATGATTGGCTGATATCCTGATGTACATAAATGCAAAAATCCTCAATATAGTATTAGCAAATCAATTTTAGCAGTACTCTAGAAGATTATACACCATGATCAAGTGGAATTTATTTCTAGAATGTAAGGTTAATTCAATATCTGCTAATCAATTAACGTGCTACACCACATAAACAAAATGGTAAATAAAAATCATATAAATAGATATAGAAAAAGTGTTTGACAAAATCCTTCATTCATTTGTGATAAAAACTCTTAGCAAGGTGGAAATAGAGGAAACACATCTCAACCTAATAAAGCTCATATGTGACATACCCACAGCTAACATTACTCATGGGGAAAAGCGAAAGCATGCTCCTTAAGATTAGGAACAGGACAACAATGTCCACTTTCACCACTTTTATTCAACATAGTACTGGGAATTTTAGCCACAGCAATCAGATAAGAAAAATAAATAAAATCATTCAAATTGGAAAGAAAGAAGTAAAACTGTTATTATTTGCAGATGACATGATACTTTATACGGAGAACCCTAAAGATTCCACAAAAAAAACTATTAGAATTGATAAATGAATTTAGTAATGTAGCAGGATACAAAATTAATATTCAGAAATAGGTTGCATTTTTATACACCATAAAAAATGTCAGACAGAGAAATTAAGAAATAATCCCATTGACCGTTGCATAAAAAAACCCTAGAAATAAATTTAACCCATAAAGACCTATACTTAGAATATTATTAGACATTGAAGAGAGAAGTCAAAAAAGATTAAAATAAATAAAAGCTTATTTCATGCTAATGGATAGGAAGAATTAATATAGTTATAATAAAGTGGTCATACTACCCAAAGCAATGTATGGATTCAATGCAATTCCTATCAAAATACCAATGACATTTTTTATAGGATTGGAACATATATTCCTAAAATTTACATGGAACCATAAATAACTCAAATAGCCACAGTAATCTTGAGAAAAAAGAACACATAAAGCAGGAAGTATCATTCTATCTGATATAAAACTATACTACAAGGCCAAGTAATTGAGAGCCAAGAGATGAATCCATGCCTACAGGGTCATTTAATCTATTACAAAGGAAGCAAGAATATACATTGGGCTAACAACAATCTATTCAATAAATGATGCTGGTAAAACTAGGTATGCAAAACATTAAAGTGGACCATCTTCTTACTCAGTATCACAAGAATAAACTAAAGAAAGATCAGATACTTAAATGTAACATTTGGAACCTTAAAACTCCTAGAAGAAAACATAGGAAATAAACTCTCAGACAATACCCTTAGTAATATTTTTCTGATTTATATCCTTGGGAAGAGAAATAACAGCAACATCAATATCAACAACAACAAAGTAACATAGACAAATGGGACTACACAAAACCAAGAAGTTTTGCACAGCAAACAGAACCATTAACAAAATGAAAAGACAACCTACTGAATGAGAGAAGATATTTCCCAATGACACATCTGATAAGGGGTTAATATCCAAAACCTATTAAAAACTTGTACAACTCAATGCCAAGCCAACCAACCAACCAGCCAGCCAGCCAGCCAACCAACCAACCAACCAACCAACCAACCAACCAACCAACCAACCAACCAACCAACCAACACAAAAAACCAAACAAGCCAATTAAAAAATGGGCAGAGGACCTGAATACACATTTCTCCAAAGAGGACATACAAATGGCCAATAGACATATGAAAAGATTCCCAACACACTAATTATCCAAAAAATGCAAATTAAAATCACAATGTCATATCACCCGGCACCTGTCAAAATGGCCATCATCAATAAATTAACAAACAAGTGTTGGCTAGAATGTGGAGAAAAGGGAATTTTTGGGCTCTTTTGGTGGGATTGCAAGTTGGTGAAGTCCTTATGGAGGTTCCTCAGAAAATTAAAAATAGAAGTACTTTATCATCCAGCAATTCCAGCCCTGGGTATTTGTCCAAAGAAATTTAAAAACACTCATTTTAAAAGATATATGCAGTCCTATTTACAATAGCAAAGATATGAGAACCACAAAAATGCCCATCAATTAATGATTGGATTAAGAAATTGTGCTATATTTATACAATGAAATTATACTGTCATAAAAAAAGAATGAAATGTTACCATTTGTGACTACATGCATGAACCTAGAGGGCATTATGCTAAGTAAGTCAGACTGAGATAAACAAATACCATGTGATCTCACTTATATGTGGAAATTAAAGAATAGAATAAACACACAAACAAAACATAAACAGATCCATAGACACAGAACAAATTGATGGTTCCTAGATATGAGGGGTGTTGGGTAAGAAACGTGAAGATATTAAGAAATATAAGTTGGTAGTTACAAAAGAGTCATGGAGATGTTAAGTACAGTATGGAAAATACAGTAAATAATATTATAAAAACTAATATAATATTATAAAATAATATTATAGTAAATAATATTATAAAAACTACTTAGTGTCAGATGAGATGTATTGTGGAGATTATTTCATAGTTTATATAAAAGTATAGCCACTACACGTACACCTAAAACTAATATAAGGTAATATTGAATGTTAACTATAATTAAAATAAATAGTCATGGGAATATACAGTATAGCATAGAAAGTATAGTCCATAATATTATAACTATGTACAGTGTCAGATGGGTAATAGACTAATTACAGTTATCATTTGTGAGGTACATAAATGTCTAATAACTATTTTGTTTTGTACACCTGAAACTAATAAAAAAAGAAAAAAGCAATATTGCCAAGACTATTCCATCAGCTGAATCAATTCCTTAAGTGTTTATCATTAAGTAAAACTATTATAGACCTCTAAATTTCAGTAGTAAACTTTGTGCATTCTTTCAGAACACACACACACACACACACACACACACACACACACACACACACACATATATATATATTTTTGGTGTTGTTGTTCATGTTAATAAAAAACTGCCTAAAAAGTCTGGAAAAAAAAATCTTTCCACATGAGGAAAGTGCTCCTTTGTATCTGCCTAGACAAGTATTGTCAGCTTATAATTTGCTAATAGCTTATTTGCTACTAACTGTGGCTTCTTTTTCTCCAATAGCCCTGTTCAGTTTCCATTTATACCTTATTTTTACTTATTATTATGACAGTCCTTTGAGAAAAAGTTGGAATAGATTTCATTATGCTAATTTTGTTTCCCAATGTAGTGATAGTTAAAAGCATGTCATTAAATGATAATAAGAATTTAAAAAGCATTTACTACATTCCAGGCATGTGTTAGGAGAATATCTCATTTTAAGCTCATAGTAATCACTTGAGGTAATACTATTATTTTATTATTACCCTCATTCTACAGATGAATAAACTGTGGCTTGGGATAAATAAACATAGCAAGTAATTGGTGAAGTGAGGATTGAAGCCCAGATTTCTATATTATATTATATCACTGTTCTTTATATATAACAGTAATTTTAATGTTCCTCCACCAATAGGATGCAAATTCTAAGTATAATTTCTTGGTTGTGATTAATAATTTATACCTTTGATTCAGATTTTTTTGAAATAAATTTACCTTGTGATCAATTGTTCACATTTTCTCTGATCATATAAATAGGTATTAATAAGTATGTTAGTTTCCTTGTGCTGCCATAACAAATTACTACAGTCTCAGTGGCTGAAAACAACAGAAATGTATTTTCTTATAGTTCAGTAGGTCAGAAGTACAAATATCAATGGTCTTCTATTGTTTTTTTTTCTGGAAGCTCTGAGGGAGAATCCATTCCATGCCTCTCTTTCAGCTTATGGTGATTGCTGTCAATCCTTGGTGTTCCTTGGTTTATAGACATATTATTCAAATGTTTGCCTCCATCTTTATGTCACCTTTTCTATGTGTTTCTGTTATGTATGTGTGTGTATCTCAAACCTCCCCTTTCTTTCTTTTATAAGGAAATTATTCTTTGGATTTAGGACTCACTCTAAATCCAGGATGATCTCATTTTGAGATCCTTAATTACATCCGCAAAGACCCTATTTCACGTAAAGTTTCATTCTGAAGTTCTGAGTAAGTCAGAAATTCTTTTGGGTGACACTGTTGAATCTACTACATAAGCATGTATGGGACAGAATACTTTAATAAGGCTTTCACTAGTGTTGTTCTTTCTCTCTTATTTTATAATAATTCTTCCCCCAAAGCAGAGAAGGCCTTCATACAGATTTCATCTTGGAGGAAAATATTAGAGAATGCCCTCTGGTGAAACAAATACCAGATCTGCCCATTGTAATATCTCCCATGAAAGCTATTCTTCTTTACTCAATTGTTGTATTTGTTGTTTTTGCTTTCTTCTTAGGGTGGATCTTGAGAAGCTATCCGTTTGGGATACAGGATCTTAGGTATGTTTCTGACTCATGATTCTTCATGAAATAGAGAAAGCTTATCTCAGCCTAAAACTCAAGTGAATCTTAGAGAATTTGTCTCTAAAAAGAGGTATATGTACAGACTAATAGTTTTGTTGCTACTACCACCCAAGGTGACCACCTGAACCTTCAGTAACCTCTTGAACCCTGAGGAGGATTTTAGAAGGGCAATAATACCTTTCCCCAGCATCCTTCTTCATCTCTCTCAATTCAGTGGCAATGAAGGTAATATTACTTTAGAAGTTGTCCACCATAGCTTATACTTTTTCACTGATTGCTTTAAAATTGTTTTTCTTTTAAAAAAATTTTACACTATATTCTTTGTAATTTTTTTTAAAGATTAATTTTATTGATTTTGATAGACCAGAGAGACAGAGAGAAGGGGGAAGGCCTAGAGCAGTCTCCATAGTTGTACATCATCAGTTTTTGATATGGTTTCCTTTCACACAGGTGGGCAGGGGCCGGGCCGTACAGGGCAAGAACTGGGCTGGGGGGTCTGCCGCATGGGAAGCATGACCCTTGAGCCAGGGGCAAAACCAGGGGGTGAGAACTGAACTGGGGGGCCTCCCACATGGGAAGCACATCTCATTTCAACATATGGGTCCACATGGGCAGGGGCTGGGATTCCATCTTTAGTCTCTGGAGCTGCAAAGCAAGTGCTCAACCTGATAAGCTATCCTGGCTTCCCCTGTAATGTTTTTTTAAAGGAAGCAAAAGTTTAGGTTTATGTATTTTATAATTGTGTTTATTATATTATACTATATTTTGACTTCTATATTATAAAGTGTATGCGATTTAAGTTGTTTACTTAAGTTGTTAGCATTAATGTATACTGAATCTATTCTATAAGAGACTTCTAGAATGTTGCTGTTTTATAGCTTCTAATTTGGGGCAGAAACTACACCTCTTTTAAATGAGATATCTTCCAGTTAGTTATAAAGAAAGCTATGTGAGAAATGCCCATCCTTGGACATGTGCTACATATAAAAGAAAGTAGACGGTAACAGCAAGAAAATAAACTGGGAGGTTAAGTGATTGAAGAAGATATGTAGTTGGTGAGGCTGGGAGGTTCCTCCTAAAGAGTCATTCTCTGTTAGTTTGTAGCAACTGAGTTTGTGCCTCTGGTGGTTCCAATTTTGTACTGAAGTTCATGGATCTATATGGAAAATGCAGATCAGAGCTACTCAGTGACCATGAATAGTTTGTTACTGGCCTGTGACAACATAAGTACAGAAATAGAGTAAGCACTTAGAAAATTAAGCAGCAATTTGATATTGCCATGACACTCAAGCTTAAATCAGGGGCCTTGTCTTATCAAATGGGTATAGATGAGTCTGTGAATTAGCAAACTTGCATGTTTGAACTGTGTACCAGCCATATGTAGTGATAGATAAGAAATAATAATTAAAAATGGGGAAGCCGGGATGGTTCAGCGGGTTAAGCAGCCCTGGCCTGTGTGAACCATATGCTGAACTGGGGTGTGCTTCCCATGTGGGTGACTCCCAGCCCAGTTCCCACCCTGAGTGACCCCTGCCCACCTGTGTGGAAGGAAACCATGTCAAAAACTGATGATGTACAACTATGGAGTCTGCTCTGGGCCAACCCCTTCAACCTTGTCATAAACAATAAAATAAATTAAAAAAAAATTACTAGTTTCCCCCCTGAATAGTTGTAGAGCACTAATGTGATGATATTATTTCTTCTTTACAGTTTTTTTTTTCTTTAAATGTGACTAAACCAACGGCTCACAGATATACCTGAATCCACATGCAAGTTAAGTGGCTTGAAGAGAATGTTCAAAGGAACACAGTCACAAGTTTTGTTAATAAACCAGTACTCAAATAGAGTATTTAAGTCAGGGGTTCCCAACCTTTTTATACCCTAGGGCACATTCTAAAATATCGGTAGGGTGGCGGGTACCAGCTATTTCTAAGGATATTTATTATTGAACAAGAATAAAAAATAATAAAAATAATTTAAAAATAATAAATTTATTGTACAAATTATATATACATACAAAGAAACATATATACAAAATGTAATACAAAGTAAATAAAAAACACACGTATAATAAAATCATTTAAAAAAACATAAAAGAAAACATAAAATAAACCAATCTGTCAATGTGATCTTTGGCATTGCATTTCATTGGCCAGTGCCTCGTAATTAGGAGAGTATGACGACAACCCTGTTAGCAAACAATTATTAAGATGCTCATCGGTAAGTCGAGATCTATATCGTGATTTTATTAAATTCATGTTTGAAAACAAAGATTCACATAAATACGTTGACCCAAAAAACAATTTGATTTTATATGCCGCTTTTTAAAAAAATGGGAACCTTTCTTTGTCGACTATGTTCCATAAGTCCTCTGATATTAAGGATTTTAGCAAAATATCGTTCTTAAGGTTCAAAATTTCTAACTCTAGTTCTTCTGCTTTCCCCTGAACAAGGTCTGTAATACATGCGGCTAGTTCTATTACGTTTATTTGGCAAGTAAAAGGATTGATACAGAAGGAGACAATTGGCTTGATATTTGTAAACTGCAGAAATCTCTCTTCAAACTGTTTTTGAAGCACTTGCAGGGTCTCAATAAATAATGACACGTTTAATTCATTGTTACCTAGCATTTTCCTCATATATGGGAAGTGCATGAGAGACTTGATATGCAGATGTGATATCA
>PVKE010042995.1:0-13531 GCA_004027555.1 Craseonycteris thonglongyai | reverse complement strand
ATAGAATTATTGTTATTCCTAATATATTTGTAATACTGTCCCTTATTTTTCTGTCAGTGTAATGACCGCAGTTTAGAGATCTGTTGCCGAGAATGCTCACTTATCAAGTAAATAGATAGGTAAGAAAAGCAATTTAATTTAAAACAAAGAAAAGGTACTTACATTTTAAACAGAAGAAAAATTGAAACAACGTGGTCACTGAGGAGGATAAATAATATGGATAATAATACTGTTAATACAAAAGAAAAGAAGCTACCGTATGACACTACCAAATATTCAAGCTAACTGACTGTGTTCTTCGATGAGTCGAGTCGTAACTGTTGCGGTCACGCGTTGCGTCCGGTGACAAGTGTAACACATAAGTCAAAGTGTATTGTCTGGGTGGGCGGAGATCACAGTGTCAGGCTGTCAGAATTCTAGGAATTTATGACCTTAGCAAATTCCCAGAATGCATTAAACTATTGCTAGAAAGTTTTGTCTTCTACAATCGCTTCAAAGTCCATGGTACACGGAGTTCCACCCCAGACATTGCGAGCCATTGACGATCGACCAAAATTGGCCTCGCGATCCACCGGTCGACCGCGATTGACCTGTTGGCCACCCCTGATGTATACAGCAAAGTAAAACTATCTGTGTGCTTACTTGGTTAATGTCTGTCTCTGGCTCTGGTATTAATGTCTATTTCTGCTCCAGGAGACCAGGAAACATACTGGAATAGGTACTTATAAAAAGCCCACCATGGTGTTTGGTCCAGAGTAGATAATACCGTATTTTCCGGCGTATAAGACGACCGGGCATATAAGACGACCCCCTAATTTTACCGTTAAAACATAGGTTTAGGCCTATATTCGCTGTATAAGACTACAGCCTCGGAAGTGGGGGGTAGTCTTATACAGCGAATATAGACCTAAACCTATGTTTTAACTGTAAAATTAGGGGATCGTCTTATACGCCCGGTCGTCTTATACGCTGGAAAATATGGTACATATTTGTTACAAATTCCTCCCTCCTCAGCTATCTGTCTCTTCTCCAGCAAAATCTTGTTCCATCTTGAAGATGCAACTCATTCTGCTTTGCTTCTGTACACTTTGTGATCTGACAGGTCTCTGGGTATTCCCTATGATACAAAAGTGTATTCATATCTATAAAGAAAATACAAGGGGACAGAACATGTCTATCCAAGAACTAAATCTAAGGAAAGAAAGCAAATAAAGACTTCATTCAAGCAAAGTTATGTCTCAGACCAGTTTTCTTAAATGCCTTATAAATAGTAGGCACTTAATCCAACTTGCTGAGTAAATATATGTAATTAGAATGTAGATTAAACATAGATGATCAAATATATGAGTGCATGTAGTGCTTTTGCTTTATTTTATTCCTGGTGATGTGCCTCCTCTTCTTGACAAATGCTTTAGCATCTTTCTTTGCCAAGAATCCTACAAGTGGAATCAGAAGACCCAAGTTAACCCCAAATGCAAGCTAAGGTGGGTAAGTTATAGCTTGCAGGTTACCTCTTCATCTTTCTCCTGCCAGCTGAAGACTTAAGTCTACTTTGGGAGTCCCCTAAATTAAAAAAGAAGTTAGAGGAAATGGGCATGTTTCTCCCAATAATACCTTAAGGATCTATCTTTTAGTAGGATCTCCACAAATATCATAGAATGCTGCATTTTTAAATCTTTTTTTTTTTAATGTTTATTTCTTTTATTTATTTATTTATTTATTTATTTTTGACACAGAGAGAGAGAGAGATACAGAGACAGAGACAGAGAGAGAACTGAACTGGGGGAGCTCCCCAGTTCAGCATATGGGTCCGCACCGGCCAGGGCCGGGATTCGATCCTCGGTCCCCGGCGCTGCAAAGTGAGCGCTTAACCCACTGAGCCATCCCGGCTTCCCCGAATGCTGCATTTTTGACCTTTAAGAAGATCCCTGAGAATGTGGCTTCTTCGCCTTGCTAAAGTTTCCACACTTAGGTAGAGAAAAACAGGATAATATCTTAGATGAACAAAAACCCAGAATGCAGAAGAATCTAGCAACATATAGAATTAGTAGCCCCTCTACATTTTACAAAGGTGTTCCCATTCTACCTTTTGCACAAAGATTTATCACTACTGGAATAAGCACACATAAAATGACAAATCCTCCATTAAATGTTGGGGAAACTTTATACTACTAAATACAATGGGAGAAGACTTCGTAGAAATCAGAATTTCCGAAGAACTTCTGTGGTCCATTCTTTGTCAAAGCTGTAGAATGGGGCTTTTCCAGCTAGATGGCAATGGATGATCAATACCTAAATTTACCCTGGCCTTTATCTGTCCCTTCTATGTGCACACAGACATACAGACACCAAGTCTGTCTTGGGTTAATTGTATATCAAAAAGCCTTATCTCAACAGTTTAATTGAGTAATCTGCTGGGACCTTCAGAGCAAAATGTGACAAAAGAGAATCTCAGTGTCAGCTCTTTTAAGAGGGCAGTCAGTACATTCACATCCGGGCGACACTGTCACTACCTCCTTAGCGATGCTCTGAGGCAGGTCTCTAGAGCAGACAATGGCTTGAGCATCAAGAGACAATATTTCTTATGACTCCACTGGGGCTAAACTGAGCTCCACAGAGAGTTGAAACAGTCTAAGTTAGCCAATCAGTTTTTTCTCTATTTTGGTTGTTTATTGGTTTTAGGGCAGGCTTGAGGAGGGATGATAAATAAGGCTTTGATGATAGCTCTTAAGCTTTCAGAGGAAGAATTAATATCGCCGTACAAAGTTAACTTCCTCTTTTGATTCTTCTCCTCCAGTTTGGCAAGAAAACAAGACATTTTTAAAGCCACAGAGGCTTGCTGTTGTCTGTGGAGATCAATGAAAGAATCAGAAAAATTGTAAAAACATCATCAAAATGACTTATCTCTGTGTTGAAATGCTGAAGGGTAGAAAAGGTGGGAAGGGTGTAGCACTAAAATAACAGGGAGGGGATGCTGTAATAGCTCAGTGCTTCTCTCACAATCACAAGGTCTGGGGTTCGATTCCTCGTCCCCCACACATGCAACCTCATATAATGAACTGCGTTGCAACCGGTAACTGACGGGATGGTTCAGTGGTGAAGGTTCTAACCTCCTATGTGGGAGGCCCCCAGTTTGGTTCCTGCCCCAAGCGGCCCCACATGGACCTGTGTGGTAAGAAAGCATGACACAACTAATGACATATAGCTATGGAGACTGCTCTGGGCCCTCATTTCTCTCTCACCCTTTTTCAAATAATAAAATGAATCTTTTAAAAAATAACGGGGAGAAAAAAATAATTGTTAGAAAAGATATTGAACTTTTACATTATAGGAGAATGAAATCAGTTTGCTGTTTTTCTTTCAGAATAAAATATATGAGAGTGGGAAGCTTCCACTTGCTGGTGAGTGTTCAGGTGTGTTGACACTACACCTTATACCTCTGGGAAAGAACTGGTAGGTGCTACTTGGAACAAAGATTGAGCCATTTCTCCAGTCCTCAAGGTTTTAACATTAAAGCAATTAGCTGACTTGTCCTCCCTGCCCCCCCCCACCCCCCCAAGAAGGATTGGTTGTCAACTATTACTGGACCCTATTTCTTTGTACCTTTTTCTTGATCCTCTGATTTTCTATCAATCAGTTTCTATGCTTCAAACCCCTGGGCAAGTTGTCATGGCATCAATGTTATTAATCTTTAGTGGCCATGTCAATGACAGTCACTGCTCATAAAAGCACACACAAGGGATACACATAATGGAGGGGCATCGGCCTTGAGTACACAAGGTAAGTCTGAGGAAATGAACAGGCTGATTGTCACCGTTTTAATAAAAGCACAAAGCTCCTTTATCTGCTATATAGCTTTTTATTTTGCACCAATGGAAAGCCTATTCATTTTGGTACCAATTCAAGTCATAAGGTTTCAGGGAAGATAACTCTTCAGCTAAAGAACAAAGAGAACAGTATCAGCTTTGGAGCACGACTTCTTGGGATCCTGTAAAAAGGCTCCTCCAAGCACTGACCTGAACGAAACCCCTGGGTGTGCTCTACAAGTGGCCTGTATATGATATTTGATAAGCTGTTAAGAAGGTACCTTCACACAGGAAGAGCTGACTGGCTCCCAAGGGGATGAAACCCTCGGTTTGAATTGCATTAGCTCTGCTGCTCATGAACTGAAGAGCATGGCTGCAGGCTGGATGGATCTCTACGAATCAACTCAGAGGAGGCTCGGTGTAGAAACAGGTCATCTTCCCTGGCTCAGTAGGAGCAGAAGCCTGGGCTGCCTCCCATCAGGAATGGAGATGGACATTCCTCTCTAAGTTCCTTATCTGAGCCCGGAGAAGGATAGCCCTTGTTTGTTGGTCTGGGTCTTTCCTCGGTGGCTCTACTGTCTTGCACCTCAGTACCCTTATCGTCCATCTACTGAATCCCTGTGCTTTGGAGCCTATGTTCCCGGTATTTGTGATTAAATGTCCTGCTGCCACCCCTCTATGTGATCTTTGTTTGACCACCTCTCAGTTAACTGGTATCCATGGGGATTGATAGATGCTGGATAAATGCAAGCAGACCCTCCATTAACCAGGACTCTCAAGCAACCTGCACATTTTTTTTCTGGCTAACAGAGAGTCTACTGTATTTTCCGCCTATGCCTTCTCCTGCTCTCAGCAGTTTGAGAATTTTACCCACTCTGGCGCTCACCCTAGAAAAACTGACCCAAGCCCATTGTCATCCCTGTCTTATTATCCTGAAGACGTGCCCTGGCCCTTGGCCTGAACTTTTGCACATTCCACCCTGCTTTCCCACCACGTTAATACAGTTGAAAGCCCTCTGTTCTGTCATCTCATTGTCAGAGCAGCTTTCTCTGCCCTAAGGGTAGGATTGCCTAGTCAAGAAAAGAATTTCCTGACACTCTTGTTCATGCTCAGAATAGCCAGAGAGAGCTGTGCACACCTGGTGGGCTGGACCTTCCCCAGCTGAGAACAGCAGCCCATTAGATGAAGGAGGTGTAATTTCTGTGTGTGAATGACTCATGGCCTCAGATGAATGGTGCTGGGCTCTCTTCAGTCATCAAACACTTCCTAAAGGCCCACTGGGTGCCAGGCACTGCGTGAGGTAGGAGACTTACAAAGCCTTCTTTTAATGGGCACCTACCTTGTCTCAGGCACTTTACATCGATCGTTTCTAACCCTTCCAGTAATACTCAAAGGGAGTTCATATCCCCTCTTGATAAAGGAGAAAGCCAAAGTAATTTTCTCAAGATCATACACCTATGAAAAGAACAAATTCAATTCTCTCTCTCCCAAACTCTGCATTCTCCCCAAATACCACATAATAACACTACCCACTCATTAACCAATTTCTTCATTCAATTGGCAAGAGCTCCGGAGAGCCTACTTACTGCAAGCCAGGGTCTCCGCTAAGTTCAGTGTGAGCAGATCCTTCACCAGGAACTGGACGGTCACTTTAAAGGAGCTCAGTGGGAACCTCTTTGGGGTTTTAGAGAGCTGTCTCTTATGTGTGACATCAAATAGAATACTTAGTTTCCTTTTAATTAATTAATAATGATAATAGTAATAATAATAGGGACGCCAGGATGGCTCAGTGGGCTGAAATCTCATCTTGCAGCCCCGAGGTCTGGAGAATAAGCCCCAACCCTGGCTAATGCAGACCCATATGCTGAACTGGGGTGTGCCCCCAGTTTGGTTCTCACTGGGGTGAGCTTCCTATGCCAGAAGCCCCTGGTTCAGCTCCTGCCCCAGGCATGCTTCCCATGTGGGATGCCCCCAACCGATTCCTGCTCTGTGCAGCCCTGCACCCACCTGTGGAATGAAACTATGTAGAAAACCGATGGTGTGCAACTGTGGAGACTGCTCTGGGCCCTCCCCCTTCTCTCTCTCTCTCTGTAAAAAACAATAGAAATAAATATTTGAAATAATAATCATAATAATAATCATAGTAATACAATGTTCAGTCTAGTAATCTTTCAAAAGGAGATGTGGTTGCCAAGCTAAGGAAACTCTCAAAGATGAGATTCTCTTCATATTTCTGATGGATACTGAAGTTCAAGAGGAATTTGGTATACCTGAAAGGTGACAGGGATACTCCTGCATAAAGCATCTGTGTCACACTAAGGGCTATGGATTCGAAGCACCCTCTTTTTATTTTTAAATTAAAACCACTTCTACATAAGAATATAAAACTGCACTATCCAACTAGGAAAAATACACAAACATCAAAAAATTGCAAAGGGAAGGATTGGATCCAAGTGGGTTGAGGAACATCTTAGACTTAGAGTAAATAAACATTTAAGTAGTCAACGCTCCAAGCAGTAAGATGTGGAAGAGCTATGCCTATTCTTAAAAATCTTCATTTATACTCTTTATAGCCTTTAGAAGCCTGAACTCTACAGGAATGAAGTGGAATAAAATGGAATGGAAAAGGACAAAAATGCTAGAGCTAGAAGGCTTCTTAGGCATTATTCAAGCACAACCCTGCTCTTGGTACCTAAAGAAAATGGGACACATGGCATGACCGACAGCTGTGTGGCTGCTGGAGAGACAAAGAGCTAAAGGCTGATTGGATTCCACTTATGCTAAGCTGTCATTTGAGGCCATAAAGGAACTGAGACACACACCTAGGCATTGAACTCATGACACGCTGAGAGACTCAGATACCTCAGGTCATTTATTTTTGGAAAGATCTCTTCAAGATGCCAGCAGGGTCTAGAGTAATGGACTGGAAGAAGTTTTATGTGAACAAGAGCCTCTTCTTCACTGACATATTTTCCACGTATCATCTTTTGACAAACATGAAAACTATTTCCCTAATGGCATACTTGTGAATTACTCAGAGTTGCTGAAGAGATTATAATTTCATTTTTTTCCAATGACCTGCTTCTGGTTTCTAAAACTAAAGGGAGTTTTAAAAGGTTCTGGACCAGCACATGGGAGTGAGGACCAGGGTCTCTGGGCACCCTGTGCTGTCCTTGGAAGGACCTTCTGGTCTGATATTCCTCACCTGTGCAGGGGGGCGGGGGGGGGGGTAGCTTGGAAAGAATGGCAGGGAAAGACGAGGCACATGGGACACAATGACATGTCAAATTGGAGAGGTTTTACAATTACGTTTATTGAGATAGTACATGGTTCCTGGCAAAGTGCTAGGTCCCTTACAGCTGCACTAACCCCTTCTTCCAGCAGGTGAGCTGCATATTGATCCCTCCACTGTGCACTTGAGAACAGTGGGGCTCTGACCGGCTATCTCATTGAACCGGTCACAGAGCTAGTAAGTGTTGAAGCTGAGATTCAGTTTCAGGTCTTGTACCTGCACCTGTAGAAAGCCCTCCGCAATACTGCCTGCCCTTCAGATGCCACTCATCCAGAGATTAGGTGCTAGGAAAGCATATGAGAGTTGCTGGGAAATTCTTCCTAAACTGGAAATCTAAGTCTTTCAACCAGTTCCCACTGGTTCTAGTTTTCTTTTGGGGAAAAATTAGTACAGCAGAAATTCCAAATCTCTTCTTCTATAGGTAAAACAAATGTATAGCAATGCCACCTGTGCCCAATACCGGCTACCCTTCAGTCTTACATCTGTGGACAAGACAGCAAAGAACCAAAAGAGGAAATGGCTTTGGAGTCCGAAGGTCTTGGTGAATCCCCATTGTCACTTTACCACTAAAATGCTGAAGACTTGGAGTGAATCACTTTTTCTGCCTCAGCTTCTATTTTTTTTCTTCAAAATAGAATTAAGTATCCTCTTCTATTTCACATGTCTAATACTCACCAAGCATAAGGAGGTATACAAAACTGATACATGAATACAAGCTGTGTTTATTGTTTTGTATCCTGTGTATGGGTTTACAGCATATACAAGGAATGAAATACCTTCATAAACAATCTCTCTGGTCATAATTTTTGGTAGACAGCCCTGTACCTGGTGGAGGTGCATTCATATTCCACAGACATCCTGATTCACTAATCTAGACCAGGGGTCTCCAAACTTTTCAGTCCGTGGGCCGCATTAACTATCAAACAGCAGTTTGGGGGCCGACTACACACTCGAGGTCCAAATAAAAAAGAATCAAAACATAGATGTTGGTTTTAATTATTTATTTAATATTATTTTATTCAGATAAAAAGGTCTCCACGGGCTGGATGAGAGGGCCTCGTGGGCCGCATTCGGCCCACGGGCCGTAGTTTGGAGACCCCTCATCTAGACTAATACATATTTAAGAAAAGTGGAATCACTAAGATTGGCTCAAAGATCCAGGTTTCTTCAACTGCTGGATTGTTTTTTGTTTTTTATTAAGATTTACTTTTTTTGACAGACAGAGACAGAGAGAGACAGAGAGAAGGGATAAGGCCCTGAGCAGCCTCTACAGTTGTACATCATCAGTTTTTGGCATAGTTTAGTCCACAGGTGGGCGGGGGCTGCACAGGGCAGGAACCAGGCCCGGGACCTTCGGTATGGGAGACATGCCCCCGCGAGCTGGGGGCCAAACCGGGGCCTCCCACATGGGAAGCTCGCTTTGGTGAGAATCGAATTGGGGCCACACCCCAGTTCAGCATACAGGTCCACATGGGCCGGGGCCGGGACTTGATCCTCAGATCCTGGGGCTGTAAAGTGAGCAATTAACCCGCTGAGCCATCCCGGCTACCCCAAATGCTGGATTATTGATGGGATATATATACACTTTAAAGATATTATAGAGGAAAATGGGGGAGGAGTATTTGCTGCAAGAGAAGAGTTTATTTGCATGGCTGAGTTACATTAGTGATTCTGGGACGGGCCCAGTCTCCCAGGCGCAGACACACCATCACAGGGAATGCTTTTGATGAAGGCATCTCAGAACACCTTGCTCACCATGGAGGCTGTATCACCAACCCAGAACTGTCCGCTGATTTCACAGGGGAACACAAGCATCTCCCCACAGACAAGGAGATCCCTGACCCCCATCCAAGGCATGCCAATGAGGAGGCCCGATGTGGCAGCTCCCTTAGCCATGGGCGGTGGGCTAACTGATGTGGAGTACACACGGTGTGATTTGACGCCCTCACCTCCATTTAACGCTTCCTGCGTTATCTCAGGATTTCTGAGGGCCATGTCTGTCCCTGGGGGTTTGAAGGAGACAAGCTCTGCCTCTTATCTGAGAGCCAGGAACGTTATCTGAACAGCTGCCGCCTGCAGAATGGCTGGTGTCAAACCAAAAGCACTGGTTGAAGTACCTCTTTTAGGGGAAATAAACACATGCGATTGTGCACACACACACGCACATGCACACACACAAATACCACATGCGCGCGCACACACAGTCCTGAAATGAATTAGCTGCAAGCTGGTGGAAGCCCATAGCTTGAGCCCCGCTGCACTAACCTGACATGCTATGGACACAGCCCTTGATCGCCTGCCTTCCTATCTACCTATAAAAGGCCCTGCCCTGACGCTGATCTTGTGAGCGGCGAGTCCTCGACAGCTGCTGCTGATTGGAGGGCCCTGTGAGCCCTCACTCAGAGGCACTGGCAGCTGCCTTTGAATTCGGAGAATCCTTTCTTCCCCAGGTTAAGGGGCTGCATCGTGGGCTCCTCCAAGGAGGAAGAGGCAGGTTCAAAAAAGTAAGATGACACAAAGGTTGCCTGTCACAAAGCAGAGGGAAGAGAATAGCTTCCCATTCTCCTCCAGGCTCTGGCCTCAGATGACAGCTGAGCACAAGTGGAATCAAATCAGCCTTCAACGCTTCGGCTGCATCGCCGGCAGCCCCAGATCCAGCCTCCACTCCAGCTGTCAGTCAGGCCAAAGCACTCGGTAAATGCCCATGATTAGTGCCTTCTTCAATTGAGAGTATAAACGAACAATCACCACTCACTCGTCCACGTAGCTGGAGCCACACACCCATTAATTTCTATGGGGCCAAATATAAATAGAAAATAAATGTCCCTGTTCACTCTCCAAATTTTCTCTCCCCTGATAAAATGTCGGGGGGGTGGGGGAGGAGGGATATCTCCTTCTCTTATAATCTCGCCCCAGATTTGAAATGACCTGCATGCTTGCCATCCAACCAAATGATCCTCAAAGGGAGACAATGAAAGTCCCTGCACCCCCTCTTCACACCATTTGTCAGTATTTAAGGCTTAATGAACTCTTGGCGAGTTCTCTCCTCCCACAGCTTCATGTTATCATTGTTTAAGGGTGATCTGTCCAATACTCCAACATGCCAAGAAATCCTGCTGGTAATCAAGAAATACTAGTTGGGTGATCTAGAGAAGATTTCAGGAAATCGCCACATCGCTAAGAACTACCACACCCTGCTGAGCTCTTTGTACTTAACTCCTGGGCATTCACTCTCCAGTGAGCTGGGGGTGCTGGGTCCAGCTTGCCTAGCCTGCTCCTGTCTCCGTCTCAGAAATCATCTCCCTCAGCTATGTATAACCGAGGACGCTCAAAGCTCCGAGGCTTTGGATGCCAAGGACTCTACAAATGCACATTCAGAGTAAACAAAACCCGTCAGGCCCCTGCAAGAGTCCGAAGCCTGATTGCACTAAACACATCACGATGGAATCGGCAATTGGCAAAGTAATTGGCGTTATTACATCTGATGGAGAATTTCTGATGCTGCCTCTGAAATAATACTCAGCCATTTAATCTGTCCAGCTCCCGTGTAGCTGATTGCTCTTTTCTGCTGGAGTTTACCAAGAATGAAATGCGCTGTCTCTCCAGATGCTGGCAGGCTAAGATTTTGCAGGCATTTCTCTTTTTTTTTTTTTCTCATCATTCTCCCCACTTCTCTTAGAACTCCATGCCAATAATGTAATAGGTTGGAGGCAGGTGAATCAAACTTCGATCTCATTCAAAGCTATGTGTTTCTAGTCTCCCATCCAGAGGTACTTGAGCACGCCTACTATAAATATCAGAAAATCACAGTGAAAGACATGTAAACATCCAAAGATCTGGTTGCCTTAGAAAAGGTTTACAAAACATGTTAGCTCCAAAAATAAGACAAGTAATAGAGACATCTTTATTCTATCCACAAGGCCAGAAAGCACTAGGAAAATATCTGATCCATTTCCACCCTTAGTATCCATGAGGCCTCCATAGAATGTGTTCTAAAATATTTATTGAGCACCTACTTTTTGTGGGGAGCATGCAGAGTCTTTTTTTTTATACAATACTCATCCCACCATTCCCTACTTTGGCATTTCTGTTCCTACCCAGATGAAGGACGAGAAAGCCACAGTTCGCCAGCCGTGTTTTCTTACAGCACAGACAGGACTGGCGTCTGGGCACAGACATCTCATTCCCATCAGCAAGTTACTTGCCCTGTTGGTGCGTGGGTGATGGAGACCAGAGTCCTGCAGCCAGATGGCTCCCTTCTGCAAGTGCCATCTCAGTCTGATGACCCTCAAAATCCACACCCCACATGCTTCTGGAATCACCCTCGGTCTTATTTTTAATATAGAAACAACTGAATGTATGGATATGAAAGTCATGCTATCAAGTTCCCCAAAGTCCCTAAGCTCCAATGCTGTTTCCTGAGCAGCACCCAGGCAAATGCCCTTGCAGACAGTTCCTCACTCATTTTTCTGGGTAATAAAGCAGTGTCTATGATTCTTCTATTGTTGGAGCCAAAGCTCTATAATCCTGGGCATCCAGTATTACATTGAGATCACTGCACCCAAGGTGGTTGGTTCAGAAGAGGCCAAGCTCTGGTGGTTGAAAAAGCTCTGGATTTTTTGCTTGAAATAAGTTTTAACACTTCATCGCTATTCATCTTCCATGGGAAAGAGATACAATGTTAATGAGAATGGGTCAGGTAGTGAGGGAAGGAAGCAATCCATGAAGGCAGGTGTGAGCGTGCTAATCTCCTGCTCAAACAGTCCCTATCCACCCCTCCCTTGTTCTTTCCTGTCCCTCTCCATCCGCCACCCTTTTTGAGAGCCACTCTCATGTGACTGGAGTGTCTGCCATTGCTCACTTCTATTGGCAAGTGTCGTGAACAAACTGGTTGAAAGATCAGGCAAGACCTAGTTTTTTGTTTGTTATTTGATTTATGTATTTTTTCTTTTTTGGTAATCCCAAACTCTAGTCATATTGTCTTGGGAAGCTGCAATTTGTACTTTAACCCTGACTTCAGTGGTCCAGGTTCCATTTCAGTTCTGTAACTTACAAAAATAATGAGCATTATAACACATATTTAGGAAGTGCTTACCTATGCCAGACACTGTTCTTTGGGCCTATCTATTCAATCCTCCTGCAAACCCCACCAGGTATGTATCCTTCTTTCACTAATGAGGAATCTGAGCCACAAGTTCAATAACTCATGAAGGTCATACAAAATAGACCTGTGATTTGAACTTAAGAGTGTGAGCCCAGAATTACTGCTCTTAATTCCTAAATGATAAAGCAACAGGACAAGTTCACTGTGCTAGTTACTGGATATGGCAGGGTGGGGAAAAGTGATGTTATGCTACTGAGTATCAATTTTATTATATTTAGAGGTAAAGATTACAATGACCTGACCAAGTTTTTTTTTTTTTTTTTTTCTTTTTGTTTCATGTGTCATTGGCTTGGGACACCTGTTGGAGATACGGTTCTGCCAGAGGCTCTAATACACCTCTTTAGGAAGGTAAGAGATGCAGAAGGAAAAGCACATTCAGAATTGGAGCGGGGGAAGGGGATGGTCATTATCAGGGAATATCCGAAAACTGTGGTGGAGGCTGTTTGCAGACTCGATACAGCCTCCAAACACAAGCAAGCAGATGGCTGCAAGGCGCTGCTTTGAGAGCTGCAAGCTGTTCCCCGGTGACGGGCCTCTCTCTTATGGGGTCTCCTAATGCCTCTCATTGATCCTTTTTGTTTGGCATAAGATGGTCGGAAAGGGGTTGGGAAGGTGGCTGGGAGGACAAGAGGGTTGAAATGTGAACCAGACAGTAGGATTGGAAAGAATTTAAAAAGCGAGTTGGAAAGACAGGTCTTCTTTCTCACAAAGTAGGTTTGAAACTATCCTGCCAACGAAATCATGAATATTCCTCCTCTCAAGTCATAAAGGTGGTTTGTGAATTTGCATGTTCTGTATGTGAGTCATTCCTAAACCTAAAAATGTATAGAACAAAGTTATGCATCCTGTTCAAATGTAGAAACTGAGAAATCTGACACTGTCACGTAATCCACAAATAAATACAGATATTTGAGATATATAAAACATCAATGATCTCATGCCTCAAGTGAGCAGAATTATAGGATGATGTTTAAAAAGCTCAAATTGAGGTCTCTACAAAAGGGATTCAAGAAAAAAAACATAAAACAACTAGAAACATGAAGATGGTAGAAGAAGTGACAGAGTAGTTAAACATTTTGAGTCTCAAGGGATCACAGAAATCATCTAATCCTGCACTCTTGTTTGCTAACTTCTTTGTTTTGTTTTGTTTTAAGTGAGAAAAGTACAGTTGAATGAGAAAAGGGTGATATTAAAAGTGAGGGTTGGCCTCACTTTGTTGATTCTTCTATTTTGAAAAGTTACAGTTCAGATTTTGAAAGACTAAGTCAT
>PVKE010042994.1:0-13534 GCA_004027555.1 Craseonycteris thonglongyai | reverse complement strand
CTACCCAAAAAACCTGAAAACCTTAACCTTTAAAGATGTTTGTACCCGCATGTTCATCGCAGCACTGTTCACAGTGGCCAGAACATGGAAACAACCAAAATGCCCTTCGATAGATGACTGGATAAAGAAGATGTGGTACATTTACACAATGGAATACTACTCAGCGATAAGAAATGATGAAATACAGTCATTTCTGGCACATGGATGGACCTAGAGACCATCTTATTAATAAGTCAGAATGAAAGAATCCGGAAAAATATGACCTCTTATAGGTGGAATATAAAACTGAAAGTTACAAAGACACAGAGACCTATGGACACACCCAATAACTTGGTGATTGCCTGAGGGAAGGGGAGGAGGGGGTAGGGAGAGAGGGAGGGGAGGTGGGAGAGGGCACCTGCATTATGGACACACTCAATGGTTTGGTGTTTACCTGGAGAGGAGTGAGGAGAGGGGAGGGCGAGTTGTGTGGGGAGGGGGAAGTGGGCACCAGATATATGGGGTTGGAGGGGGGCCTGATTCTGGGAGCTGGGCACATAATGCAATGCATCAGTGATGTGATGTGCAGTTGTACACTGCGAAACTGTCTGATTGTTACCAACCCATGTCACCCCA
This sequence comes from Craseonycteris thonglongyai, assembly GCA_004027555.1. Lineage (NCBI taxonomy): Eukaryota > Metazoa > Chordata > Mammalia > Chiroptera > Craseonycteridae > Craseonycteris > Craseonycteris thonglongyai. The sequence continues at coordinate 12,919 of PVKE010042994.1, read as the reverse complement.
TTAAATTTAACAATAAAATATAATAATATTAAAACAAAACAAAACAGGTGGAGTAACAATACTTGTATCAGACAAAAATACATTTTAAAACAAAGGCTGTTATAAGAGATAAAGAAGATATGGAAGCTGGGATGGCACAATGGTTAAGTGCTTGCTTTATAATCCTAGGGATCAAGAATCGAATCCTGAAACCAGCCCGTGCAGGCCCGTATGCTGAACTGGGATGTGCTTCCCATGCAGGAGGCCCCCAGTTCGGTTCTCGCCTCTTGGTTCGGCCTCTGGCTCGAGGGGGTATGCCTCCCATGGAGGAGGCCTCCAGCCCAGTTCCCACCCTGCGCAGCACCCCCACCTATGTGGAATGAAACCATGTCAAAAACTGATGATGTACAAGTATGGAGACTGGTCTGGGCCCTCCCCCTTCTCTCTGTCTGTCTCTGTCAAAAACTATAAAATAAATCTTTAAAAAGAAGCGATAGAGGGAAGCCGGGTTGGCTCACTGGGTTGAGCGCTCACTTTGCAGCGCTGGGGACTGAGGATCGAATCCCGGCCCCGGCCTGCGCGGACCCATGTGCTGAACTGGGGAGCTCCCCCAGCTCAGTTCTCTCTCTGTCTCTGTATCTGTATCTCTCTGTATCTCTCTCTCTCTCTCTCTCTCTCTCTCTGTCAAAAACAATAAAAAATAAAATAAAAATAAAGTCTAAGTTTAAAAAAAATACAAAAAGAGATAAAGAAGGACATTTCACAATTATAAAGGGATCAATACAACAAGAGGATAAACTTCTTGTAAACACCTATGTACCCAACATAAGCATTTCTAAGTATATAAATCAAACATTGACTGACAAAGGAGAGAGAGAGACAGTACTACAATAATACTAATGGATTTTAACACCCATTGACATCAAGGGACAGATAATCCAGACAGAAAATCAACACGGAAACAGTGGCCTTAAATAATACATTAGGTCAGATGGAGTTAACTAATAGTTTTAGAACATCTCACCCCAAAGCAACAGAACATGAATTTCTTTTCAAGTGTATATGGCTCATTTTCCAGGATATATCATACAGGCCACAAAACAAGCCTCAATAAGAAGACTGAAATTATATCAAGCACCTTCTCTGATCAAAATGGTATGAAATTATAAATCAATTATAAGCAGAAAACTAAAAAACACACAAACACATTAAGGGATAAATAACATGCTACTAAACAATGAATAGGTTAACAATGAGATCAAGGAAGAAGTCAAAGATACCTTGAGACAAACGAAAATGAACACAACCCAAAAATCTATGAGTCACAGCTAAGGCAGTTCTAAGAGGGAAATTCATAGCAATATGGGCCTGTCTCAAGAAACAAGAAAAAAATCAAGCAGATACTCTAACCTTATACCTAAAGTAAGTAGAAAACAACAAAATCCACAGTTAATAGAAGAAAGAAAATAATAACAATCAGAGAAGAATTAAATGAAATAGGGTCTAAAACAAATAATAATAAAAATCAATGAAACAAAGAGCTGGTCCTTTGGGAAGAGAAACAAAATTAATAAACTTTTAGCCAGACTCATCAATGAAAAAGAGAGTTAAAATAAATAAAATCAGAAATGAAAGTGACAACTGACACCACAGACATACAAAAAAAAAAAATTTATAAAATGCTATAATTATATGCCAACAAATTGGACAACCTGGATGAAATGGATACCTTCATAGAAACATACAATCTTTGAAAACTGAGTCAGAAACAGAAAATCTGAACAGACTGATAACTAGTAACTAAATCGAATCAGTAATCAAAAAACTACATACAAACAAAAGTGTTGGACCAAATGCCTTCACAGGTAAATTTTATCATTCTTACAGAAATACCTATGCCACTCAAAGTATTCAAAAAAATAATAATAAAGTAGAAAAGCTCCCAAACTCATTTTATGAGACCAGCATTATCCTGATATCAAAACCAGACAAAGACACTACAATAAAATAAAATTACAGTGCAATAACCCTGATGAACATAGATGCAAAAATCCACAACAAACTATTAGCAAACCAAATTCAGCAATAAGTTAAAAAGATCATATACTATAAGCAAGTGGAATTTGTTTCTGGGATGCAGGTTGGTTCAATAACCACAAATCAATTAAGGTGATTTACCACATAAACAAAATGAAGGACAAAATCATGGGATCATATCAATAGATGCAATAAAAGCATCTGACAAAATCCAACACTCATTAATAATAATAAAAATTCTCAGTAAAGTGGAGATAGAGGGACCATGCCTCAATATAAAAAGGGGCATTTATGACAAACACACAGCTGACATCATACTCAATAGTGAAATGCTGCAAGATTTTTCTTTAAGATCAGGGATAAGACAAGGATGTGCACTTTCACCACTTTTATTCAACCTAGTATTGGAAGTCCTAGCCATAGCAATCAGACAAGAAAAAAAAAAAAATCCTGAATTGGAAAGGAAGAAGTAAAACAGTTATTATTTACAGATGACATAATACTACAGATAGAGAAGCCTAAAGATTCCACCACAAAACTATTAGAACTATTTAATGAATTCAGTAGTTCCAAAACACAAAATTAATATTCAAAAATTGGTTGCATTACTATACATTAATAATGAACTACCAGAAAGAGAAATTAAGAAAACAACCTTATTTACAACTGCATGAAAAATAAATGTAACTAAGAGGTAAAAATAAATAAATAAATAACTGTACTCAGATAACTATAAGACATTTAAGAAAAAAACTAAAGAAGATTCAAATAAATGAAAGGATATTTCATGTTCATGAATAGAAAAAATTAACATCATTAAAATGTCCATACTACCCAAAGCAATCAACAGATTCAATGTAATCCCTATCAAAACACCAATGATATTTTTCACAAAACTACAATAATATAAAAATGTATTTAAAAACCACAAAAGACCCCAAATAGCCAAATCAATCTTAAAAAAAGGACAAACCTAGTGGTATCATACTACCAGATATTAAACTATTGCAAGGCTATAGTAATCAAAACAGCACAGTACTAGCATAAAAACAGACACACAGATCAATGGAACAAAATAAGAGCCCAGAAACAAATCCATGCTTATGTAGTCAATTAATCTATGAAAAATGAGGCAAGAATATACAAGAGCTGTCTGGAATAAATCCTGCCATAAATGTCTCTATTTTTCATTTTACATGGCTGGATACTTTCTGGACAGCCCTTGTAAATAGGGTAAAGACAGCCTCTTCTATAAATGGTGTTGGGAAAACTGGACAGACACAAGAAGAAAAAAAAAAAAGAAACTAGACCATACCATATACAACAATAAACTCAAACTGGATTAAAGACCTAAATGTGAGATCCAAAACCATAAAACTCCTAGAAGAAAACATAGGCAGTAAACCCTTTGACATTACTCTTACGATTTTGTTTTTTGGATGTATCTCCTTATACAAAAAGAAAGAAAGACAGGAAAGACAGGAAAGACAGGAAAGACAGGGAGGGAGGGAGGGAGGGAGGGAGGAAGGGAGGAAGGAAGGAAGGAAGGAAGGAAGGAAGGAAGGAAGGAAGGAAGGAAGGAAGGACAAAACAGACTACACCAAACTCAAAGCTTTGCACAGCAAAGAAAACCATCAGGGGAAGCCAGGATGGCTCAGCTGTTAAGTGCTTGCTCACTTTGCAGCCCCAGGGATGGAGGATTAAATCCTGGCCCTGCCCATCCAGACCCATATGCTAAACTAAAGTGGGGTGAGGCCCCTAGTTTGGTTCTTGTTGGGGCAAGCTTTCCATGTGGGAGGCCCCCAGTTCAGGCCCTGGTTCACAGGGGTGTGCCTCCCATGCAGGAGGTCCCTAGCCCAGTTCCTGCCCTGCGCAGCCCCGCGCCCACCTGTGGATTGAAACTGTATGGAAAACTAATGCTGTCAACTATGGAGACTGCTCTGGGCCCTCCCTCTTCTCTCTGTCTCTCTCTCTGTCAAAAAAACAATAAAAGTAAATCTTTAAAATAAAATAGAGAACATGCTCCATACGATGTCTCTGTCCAACTCTTCATTCAACAACAGTCAGAATCCTTTGGTAGGTAACTCTCATCAGGAGGTTCAAGGTTACCCCAAGGATGGGAAAGAAAACCTGCTACCACCACCCTCCAAATAGCTCCAGGAGGAGTGTGACCCAAAGTTTTGGCCTCTTGCTTATGATTAACAAAATCTCTGGCCTTAAATCTGAATTACTAATTTGTACTTGAAATCAAGGACTAAGCTAAACTCAAATCTAGAGTCCAGTTAAAGCCACTGCCACTCAACCTTTACAGAATGACCACAGAAACAGAGAGCAAAGTTGCCATGGCACTGGAAATCCTCCTCCAGATCAGAGGACACCAGTTCCTCTGGTCAGTTGTAAGGTCAGGTCACTGTGTTTTGGCTTCTTTTTCTAGATCTTTCTTGAGCCAGGGGAGGAGAGCTATCTAGTTGTCAACTATTCAGGGCAAAATCCAAACCTAAGTGTCCATGGTAGAAAGAATGTTGTCAGAGTGACCTCTCACATGGCTCAAGTGAGTCTCAAATGCCACATTTCATCTACAAAGAAGAAAAAAAAAAAATCCACCAACCAGGATCTAAAGTCACTCACTATAAAAGGAACAGAATCTGAATACTTTTAATAGTTATGATTAGAATTTTGCAACTCTTTTGTTACTCTATTTTCCAACCCCAAATGTTTATATGGCCTCAGAACAAAAGACATACTAACACTAAAGGATTTTACAATATGATGTTTGCAAATGACTGTCAGTTTACCCACCTCCAAGCTGCCATGCAAACTGCAATATACAGGATAAATGACTTAGAGAAAAACAGTTTTCTATTAAAGTTTATATAAACTCTTCAATGAAAAATCTTTTAAACCCTAACTTTTCCTCTAAAGTGTTCTAAGTTGGTGGTATTAAATGTTATCTGAAGTTCAAGTTCTTTGGAAAAGGTTATTTTCTCATTCTGCAAAAAAATAATTACCCTAATTTTTATTGAACCTGAACATATTTAAACACTTACATTTCCCTTTTATTTGCCAATACAGATCATTTAAATTTATAATAGTTTAAACTATCAGATGATGTATAAATCAAACAAAAAGGACAGCACAGTGGCAGCCTACTTTTCTAAGTGCCTTAGTTAGTACTTTTCTTTTAATATTCAAGGGCTCTCCATGAAAAATCCAGTCATAAATGCCTCTATTTCTCATATTACATGGCTGGAATCTTTCTGGAAGCCCATGTATACATATTCCTGCAGACAGCTACAAAAATTTAGGGTGCTGATAGTATTCTGTTTAACAGACCAATTTTAACTATCATTAATTTTTTTTTAATTTTTAAAATAAGTATTCTAAGTCCAATGTGAAAAATCAGGGAACCACAGGAAAGGTCTCTAAAAGTCATTGTCATTCATAATCCCCTACTGACAGTGTTGATGGTGGGACCATGAGCCAGCCTCACTTGACCTCCAAGCTCTCCAGCTTCATAGTTCTTTCCCTGGATCTCCTCCCTGTTCCACAGCTTGGCCTAAGTCACCAAGAGCAGCACAAAGAAACCAAGTGACCCTTCTTCACTTCTACCCAATGCAAACACACAGTGCTACACCAGAGCACGATTTATTAGTGTGAAACACCCAAAGAGATTGGACAGAGTCCTCCTACATAGCATTTGTGACTGAGCACACTGATGGGAGGAAGGGAGATTCTAAATATAAGAGATAAAACTCAATTCAGAATTTTACACCTGAGAGAGTGGCGTCTTATTTCAAACAATTTTTCCAAATGCAAACTCATAATAGAACAAAAGGAAAGTTGCAACCTATCGTGTTGTTCTGCAGTGGAGTGCAATCTTATTTACAAGATTCTGTGGAATAATTAGACTTGTCAGAAGAATGGGGCAGGTGAAAGGGGAAGCCTGAAGGGACTTGGCAGCGGTGGGGTAGGCGATAAAGGCACCTGAGGAGCAAAGTTAGGCTGTAGGCGATAAAGGCACCTGGGGAGCAAAATTAGGCTGTGGCCCACCTCAGCCGCGGCTCTCCACAACTGTCTACTCTCCATGTTCCCAATGAAACCACTGCCCTCGCCAGACCCTGGATCGCACGCCAGGAGTTTAAAGTCCACTTTAGCAAAGGGGCAGAACACTGCAAACTGCCCAAAGGGGCACCGACACTTCAGAAACGGCCTCTATTGTAGGAACTGGTTTTTAAAGCCTTTGTCAAGCAACCCCGCTTCCATAGGATACACTATTTTAATATACACTGAATGGGGAGACGGGAAAAGCGGGACACTACGACACACTTACCGAACCTATGGACCCTATACACGGAGGCGACAGAAAGGCACAGACCCAACCAGAGGCCAATCCCGGGGCGCCGAGGTGAGGAGCCGGAGGAGAGGGATAGTGGAGGGGGTGCCACAGGTTCTCAACCCCGTCCCCGCTAGCCCAGAGTTGAGGACCAGAGCACTTTCGTCCTCACCTGCGCACTTCAAGGCCGCAGCCCCAGAGATACGCGCCTTGCTGCTCCGCGGCCTCAAGAGCAACGCCAGCCCGGCCTTGGCCCGCATGTTCCGCTCTGCAGCCCTGCCCCGCCCCCCTCCCCGCTCACCTGGCCAGCGAGAGTCTCCTGTCTCCACCTGTGCGCAGGGCACACGGACGTGGGCCAAGGGCATTAAATAGGCCCGCAACTTCTATCCTGAGTCAGCCGGCAGTTCTTTGTGTCTGGAGATTCAGATTCCGTGCTTCTCCCATCCACCAGGAGCCACCCTCTCATCCTCCCGGGTCAGGAGCAGCGTGCCGAACAGGGGAGGTGTGTGTGGGGGGAGAGGGGGCGGCTGAGGAGGCCGGAAGTGGGGTGTGGGACAACAGGAACGGAAGTGGGCGGGGCGGGGCGGGGCCGGAGAGAGCCTGGAGCTGGCGTAGTTCATTAGGGCGTGTGAGGAGGTGGGGTGCACAGTGAGCTAGATCCTGGGCGTCCCTGGGAAGCGATTCTGAGAGCGACAACACCGCAGCTGACTTACCTGATCCTCCTAAGTGACCTGTTCTCTGTGGAATTTGGCTCTGGGTCTAGCATCCTCTTCTGGAAATAACCTGAAGAGGCCAACTAGGCAAGGGTAATATCCCAAGCTTGTAGTTGAGGAAACCGGAAGACATAAAATTTACCATTACTCTCTTGCCATCATATATTCAGTCAGTAAATATTGAGCACCTACTCATTTCAGGCATTGTCCTAGGGGCTGATAATACAGCAGTCACAATGGGCAGGGGGACAACAAAATAACCCTTCCCCTTGTGAAATTTACATGCTAGCAGACAATTTAAAAACTTACATGAAATATATAAAAATGTTAGAATTTATAAATGCTAAGGAGAAGCAACCTAGGAGACTGGGTTAAGGAGTGCAGGTTGCTCATGGAAGTCAGTGGAGAGGTAACATTTTAAGTGAAGCCCAAAAGGAAATGAGGGAAAGAGAAAGACATCTGGGGGAGCAGTTGTCTGAGGCCCTGAGGTTAGAGCATGCACAGTAAGTTTCAATGTGACAAAGAACAGTAAGCACAGGGAAGTGTGTGTGAGGTCATAAAGAAGTGAGAGATAGAGCAAGAGCGTAGGACCTTGCTGCCCCTTGTAAAGATATATATGGCTTTTACTATGAGAGTAGTTGGTAAAGGGAACTTGTGGTCTAACTTAACAAAATCACCATGGCCATTGTGTGAGAATGAGTAGTACCAACCTGGAGAAAGAGGATACCTACTAAAAAGTAACCCTGTTGACTAATTAGTCTCAAAGTTAATAACAAAGCCTAGCAGCCATTTCTAAACAGGACCCTCTCATGCAAGCCAGGCTTCAGGGAGAAGCCTGCACTGAACTGCCTGCCTGACCTGCCTGCCTGCACTGTGTTCCTGTCATCTGAGCCAACCCTTATAAAGGAATTCCTCAAATTATATTGTGTTGGCCAAAAAAGTCATTGCATTTGATGCTACTACATGGGTATACATGTCTTAAAATGTAACTAACTTCATTCTGACCCATGAATTCATTATGTTACTCGACAGCTGAAAGTTCAAGTTTGTTTTAGAAAAAGAAAATGTACTATTTTGTTAACAATTGCTTGCTTGGCATCAATTTCAAAATGGAGAATCAAAAGGAACAATTTTGTCATATTTTGCTGTATTATTTCCCAAGAGGAAAAACTGCTGTGTAAGTGCATAAAAAGTTAAGTGCTATGTGTGGTGAAGATGTTTTAAAATTATGGTAGTGTCAGAAGTGGTTTTCTAAATTTCATTCTGGAGACTTTGATGTCAGTGATGCACCACGCTTAGAAAGGCCAATCAAAGTTGATGATGAGAAAATAAAGGCATTGATTGAATCCAATCAGCATTTAACAAAACAAGAGTTGCTGAGAATCTTAACATATCAAAATCAAGTATTAAAAACCATCTAGAACAACTGGGATATGTTAGTAAACTAGATATTTAGGTACCACATGAACTCAAAGAAATTTATCTCACTAAGTGCATTAACATCTGTGATTCATTCTTGAAACATGAAGAAACCAATCCATTTTTGAAATCTATGATTACAGGTAATAAAAAATAGATTATTTACAACAACATCAAATGAAAAAGATCTTGGAGCAAACATGATAAACTTGCTCAAAGTACTTCAAAAGCAGATATTCATCAAAGATTATAGTATTAATTTGGTGGGATTTCAAAGGTATTGAGTATTTTGAGCTGCTTCTCAGGAACCAAATGATTAATTCAGATATGTACTGCTATCAATTGGATAAATTAAATGATGTCATCAAACAGAAGCATCCAGAATTGGTGAATCACAAAGTTGTTGTCTTTCTCCACAATATAAGTTTGGTCACTTGTCAAAAGTTATTGGTAAAAAAAAAAAAAAGCTATTGGAGCCTTGATGGAATTTGTTATCATACCCACCATATTCTCCAGATATTGTACCATCAGACTACCATTTGTTTCATTCTTTGCAAAATGCTTTGAATGGTAAAACATTTATTATTGATGAAGATAGCAAATTGTTCTTGGAACAAGTTTTTGCTGAAAAAGAAATTCTTTTGAGCGTGGAATCATGAACTTGCCTGAAAGATGGCAAAAGATAATTGAACAAAACAAACAATACATTGTTGAATAACGTTTTTGTTTTCCATTTTTAAAAAATCACCTTTCATTTACTTACAAAAAAATGCAATGACTTTTTGACTAACCCAATATTTCAACCAATAGGACTGAGAATGTCTCTGTTTAATCACTGCTGTGCAGCCACATACTCAGTATCTTCACCAACCAATCAGAGCACCTCCATTCTGACCAATCAGGACAGTGCTTTTTGGACCAATGAAATTGTGAGGATTTGGTGTCCTTATTTGCATGATGGGCCAATAAGAGATTAGGGGCAGGAACTTCTCTCTGTATGTCAGCTTCCTTCTGGCTTGGCAGCACACTCTTTCTTCCAACCAAAGGCTGGGGACTGTTTGTTTACCTGGCTGGGACTGAAATACCAAGAATGTATGGTGGGACTAAAGCAGAGAAACGCAAGCAGAGCAGAACAAGGCACAGTGGAAAAGACAGAGCAGAGCAGAATAGAGCTATTTAGCTGGGGCAGAGGAAGGGGGATCCTAGCCCCAGGGCTCCCTCAGAGCAATGCTGTTCAGAGCCACTTTGATTCATAATTGAGCTATAACACTATTAAGCTGGCCCATAACTATGCTGTATCACAACTGAGCTGTTTGCACTGAATAAAATTTTTTTTCTTCACTACACCCCAAATTGAGGATTCCTGTTGGCATTGAATTGGTACAATGACCACCAGTTGACAGTAGGGAGAAAGAAGGCAAAGGCAGAAGTAAGGAGGCCATTAAGGAGTGCCTAAAAGAATCTACAGACTCAATGCAATCCCCATCAAAACCCCAATGACATTTTTCACAAAAATGGAACAATAGTAAGTAGATAAATGATAAAAAAAAAAATGTGGTACATGTTATAGTGAATACCTGACATTCTGCACGTAACCCTTCTACCTGGCATTCTGCACATAGTATTGTACTTTCCATTATTGCGCCACTAGCCCTGAACTGTGATTTCTCCACTTCCCCCTCACAGTGTTTGTAACTTTCCATTGCCACAGGTGCCCCTGGCCATTGTGATTATGCAGGTGCCCCTGGCTATTGTAAACCCTTCAACTGTTCCAGGATCAGAATTTGAAATATGCTTTTCTGGCTTCTGTACAAACACTTTTGCTAAACCCAACTAGATAAACAAGATGTAATTTTTGCCTTTATAAACCCTTCACTTTCTGCATTCAGGGTCACAGTTTTTTGAGAGACATTAGTCCTCCGCGGTCACCAGCTTATAATAAACTCACCTTGCTTATGAATTTGGCTCTCTTATGAATTTGTCTCACCTGGGTTTTAACATTTGGAGGCCCCAGCAAGATCATAAGAGCCATTCAGGGTCTCTCCCGACTGGTTCCCCTGGTGTGAGGACTTCAAGGGAGGCGCCACTTGAGACATTCCAGGGCCCTGGACTCCTCTGGCAGGACAACTGTGCGGGAGACTTATTCCACCTCTGAATGGAAGAAACAACCTTCTAAATAGTGACTAAATTTCTGGACCTGTTTGGAACCAGTTACTGGGCCCAGGGAAGGATCGAACACGATTGAACTTCCCTTGGCATAATTCTCGTGCTGAGACATTGCTTGGGAATTCTGGTTATAGGTGTTTTATGTTTTATATGTTTGTTCACTGGTTAAAGTCTATATGTCCTCTCTATATGTCCTCCCTGTATGTTCATTTTACTCTCTTTGCCCAATGTTTATTATTGATGTGGACTGGTTTTATCCTTCTAGCCTAACTTTTGAAGATATTCTTTCTTGGGTGGAAAACCTCTCCTTTCAGGGTTCACTCTGTGATTTCAGTCCATTTGAAACTCTTCTCTTTACTTTCTTTCTGGGTTTTATTCTCCTTGGAAACTAAATTTGCAGGACTATGATCGCCACTTAAAAGTGACTAGCATGGCGGCCGCTCTTAAGACTTGGAGGTCAGGCTTAATGTAAAGGAATTGATGGATCCCCCGGGAGCCTTCCTAGGAATGTCGGTTTCTTCCTGACCAGCTTTTCCAGACTGATGCATGTCTTTGGGATGAGACTTTGAGATAATGGAAGAATCCTGGCTGTGGCTACTCTACAGTGGGTTCGGAAGGACTCCTTGTTTATCCCAGAGGCCGACTGCCCAACTGGGTATCAGCCTCCTGAATCTACACTCTTCCCTAATGATCATTACACTTCTCTATCATCTACAGCTGACTCCCAGGACCCTTACCTTCTTGTCCCTTGTCTCTGTCTGTCTTGTTTCCCTTATTTTCATCATGGGGAGTTCCCCTTCAAAATCCAAAATCCTACTCCAATGTATGTTAGACAATTTTAAAACAGCTTTTCCAGGAAATTATGGGGAAAGTGTTAAACCTGGAAAATTATGCACACTCTGTGAATTAGAATGGCCCACCTTTAACATAGGCTGGCCTGACATTGGTACTCTAGGCCCTCAAATCACCCAATCTGTCTAGGACATTGTGACTTGAAATCCTGGTCACCTGGATCAGTTTCCTTATATTGATACATGGTTGAGCCTAGTTCAAAACCCCCCAACCCTAGCTAAGAACATGTGCCATAAAGGTTGGCCTGCAAATTATGTTTGCCTTTAAGCCAAATGAGCCAAAAAGTCTAATCCCTCCCTCAGGCCTCCAGCCCCTTCCCCCAAACCTCCCAGAATACCCATCTATCCACCAACCCCTGAGGATTCAGAACTTGCCCCTCCCTATAACCCCCAGAAGCCTCATCCAGGACCTCCTCCTCCTCCACCAGCTCCCTCAGAGGACTCAACCCTATCACCCCTCCATACACGTAGTGGGGCTCCCCAGCCAGCCAATCTTCCCTTGTGGGAGGCTCCACCTGCAGATGGGACCCAAGAGGCCACCCCGTTTTGGTTTATATCCCTTTTTCTACTGGAGACCTCTATAATTGGAAAGCCCAAACCCCTCCTTTTTCAGAAAAAACCCAGGCCTTAACCGGCCTCTTGGAATCTGTTTTCCACACCCATCACTCTACCTAGGATGATTGCCAACAACTCTTACTCACCCTTTTCACAGCAGAAGAAAGGGAAAGAATCCACCAAGAATCTAGGAGGGCAGCCTTGGGTCCCGGGGGTGGATCTGTGGAGGAAAACAGAAACTGGATTGAAGATATTTTTCCTCCTGTTCGGCCCCACTGGGACCGTAACACATTTGATGGCCAATGTGCCCTGGACATTTTTCACTGGCTTCTTTTGGCAGGATTAAGAGCAGCCGCTAGGAGGCCCACAAACTTATCAAAAGTTAGCAAAATTATTCAGGACCCTCAGGAAACACCCACTGCTTTTCTGGAACGGCTCTAGGAGGGTTATAGAACCTATACTTCCATTGACCTGGAAGTCCCAGAAAACCAGAGGGCCATTAATCTGGCCTTTGTCTCACAATCAGCACCAGACATAAAACAGAAACTTCAGAGATTGGATGGGTTCCAGGGGACGAATCTCTCCCAATTACTTAAAATTGCCCAGAAAATATACAATAATGGGGGCCCACAGGAAAGACGGATGGCTAAGGCTATTATAACTGCCCTATAGGAAACAGGGATTTCACACCACAGGGGACCCTTCCAAAGAAATCCCAGACTGAGTAACCATCCCCCCTTAGGTAGGAACCAATGTGCTTACTGTAAGAAAGAGGGACACTGGAAAAATGAATGCCCTGAAAGGAAAAAGAATGCACAGGGATTTCACTCTCCGCGCCCCCCCCCCCCCCCCCCCCCCCCCCCCCC
>PVKE010042993.1:0-13532 GCA_004027555.1 Craseonycteris thonglongyai | reverse complement strand
GCTGGGTTGTATGTCATAGAAAGCTTTTGCTAGCTTCGTGTGGATCTGCAGGAGTTGCTCTGAAGTCTTCCAATCCCTTTTAACCCGTGATCTACGCACACATCTAAGGGTGACAGAGTGCCAAGCTTCACGTCAAGGAATAACACATTCCTTATGGAGTATCTCTACTGTGAGGTCCTTGAAACCCACCTCCCCCAGGTCCACCGTAACCCTCAAAGAACAGCACCACTGTCACTGATGAAGCGCATCCACATACCAGTGCTCAGAACAATCCATCCTTCAGAACTGGGACCTGAGGTTTGTAGTAGTTAAGTAACATGTGTATAATCATTCCATAAGAAAGCACCAGAGCAGCATCTAGACTCGGGTCTATCCCAAAGTCCTTTTTTTCCTACCATGCTATGCTTCTTCTCACCACCAAATCACTGAGGGAATGAGAAAAACCTAATGCTCCAGAAGTAACAGCCAAGGAACTTCTTGCCTTTAAGGCAGCCAATCTTCCGGATCCCCACATCGAAGCATTTGTGATTTTTAAAAATATATTGGTTAAAAAAAGCAATCCCCCTTTTGAAAAATCGGCAACAATCACAGCCCAGTGAAAAAGTTCAGGTTTACTCCAGATTAAAATAACATTTGGGGCCCATTCATTCCACCCAGAGCAACCAGGGCCCTTCAAAGCACAGTAAATCCCATCTCTGTAAATACTGAGGAGGTACCAAGAAGTTTTAAGCAAAGTAGTTACGTGAGCTTCACCTATTAAATAGATTTCTCTTGATGCTGTACTATGTGGATTTGAGGGGCACAAGATCGGAGAGTGCGGGTTATGTTAGAAGCTACTGTAGAAATCAAGCTAAAAGTTCATGGTGGTATGAACCAAGATCATGACAGTAGAAACAGCAGGAAATGGAGATTCAGAAACATGAGAAAAATTAAGTAACCAAGCACTTGTGACTGGTTAGCAGGGAGAGGAGCTGGTATTAGGAATGAGAAAAATATCCCAAGCAAATTTAAATGTATGTCACTGATTTGAAGAGCAATGAAAATAACCCCACCTGAATGCAAATTTAAATCCCAATGGCCAAAATCCCTCCCCACTAAAATAATCTTTAACTGCTAAAATTTCCACTAAACCTGAAACTCAATTATTTTTAACAATGTAGTTATTTCTAGTTTCACTGTAAATTAGGCTCCTGCTGAATATTAATATCCATGATTTATAAACTACAAATTTATCCTTTCTGCTGCACATAATTATAATCTTGCCATTTCCAGAATTATGCTCCTCTTCGAAGTTTTATATTTGAAAATTATGCTTAGTTAATGCACAAAAGACTAAGACAGGCCATTCTAGGCAATGACAGCCTTTATATCAACTAGAGGACAAATGCCTTTCTTTAGTTGTCAACTTCTAGAAAAAAATGTCCCATGGCATTTGCTCTCTTAATGACAATGGGAAAATCATTTTTCGCAGCGCATAGCTGCACTTTTGGAATAGTGTGGATTTATAACTGCAATAGTCCTCAGCACAAATGAGTTAATGGTTTGAGAGCCACAGGGCCAGCATTAACCAAAGTCAAAGATGAAGTTAAGAAAGTGGCACAGGTCAGAAAGGCCTCTTTGGCCATCACAGCCCAATTCTGCACTATCTACCATGGTAGGTTGTAAGTCAAATTCTGAAAATAAAGGGAAATTTTTTTCAACAGAAAAAGAAAAAATTCAAACTTGGTATAATTTTGAGACCAGGCTTTTTACCTTTCTTATCGCCCTGAACAATCAATCGGGTCTCAAATTTCAGAGGTGTTCAAAGCTTTCTATATGAGCATAGTCCTGTATTAGACACTGTTCAGTACATCTAAAGCTGTCTCTGCACTAAGTGAACTAACTCACTCTCTTCAACTTTGGAACTTAAGACATGCCTTTTGTGTGAACATAAATGCACTGTTTTGCTAGAGAATTATGTTGTTCTTTTACTACATAAACTCTTTCCAGTCTATGTACACTCACATTTACTCAAATAGTGTGGAGAAACAGCTATCGGGTCAGTTGGTTCTAAATCACAGTTTTGCAACATCGTAATCTCCAATGACATTTGTTACACATGGTCAGCATGGCTGATTTTAAACACGTTTTGAAAAAGTGAAGTTTGAAGAGCTAAATCCAATTATATTTCCTCCTATTTATTTCTATTTCTTTATAAGGAACCCAGACAACTGGCTAATTTCATATTATGTGTTCTCAAGGCAAACAAAATGAGAAGTCAAATAAACTAGAGTTTGTATCCCAAAGTCAGAGAAAAATGAAAAACTTGGAATTCACAACAGAAAAGCAATTAAAAGTCAAAATGAAGACTGACGTGTACTCCAAAACTAATAAAAACACCAGGCCCCTTGGGTGCCTCCAAGTTGGGAGTTTTGTTAACCTACTAAGCGCACTGGATCAACAGTTATAACCTGACTCATTCCAGTGAGTTTTCTTCCCCACTAAAAGGAACAAATGGCTGACTGGGGTCCAGGGGCAGAGATCAAGGAATCTGTCAGTATACTAGGGTCATACCTAAAGGACTCAATAGCAAAAGTAAAGCGGTTGTTGCTCTCCAAAGATGGGACAAACTGAGTAGCAGAAGGAATATTAACAGCAATAAACTGATACTCCTGGAACATGTTAAACAACCATGAATCCATAATAGTGTAGTTCAAAAAAAATAAACTAAAACCTCAGTGAACCTCTTAGTGGATGCCAGAGAACCAAATCATTACTCCAAAAACCAGTAAAATAAAGGGGAAAAAAATCAACCAAGAATTTACCCTGTCTTTTTCTTTCCAAAACTGCCTTAGGCTGACCAAATAGATAATATGGGAAAGTTTTATCTTTTAGATGAATTAGAGCTCAAAAATGGAGAAAGAATGATAGAAGAAGGATACCAGCATTTTGTTAAAAATCTAATAAAATAGAGATCAAGTTTTGCTAATTGATGGCAGCTAAAACTAGTAGGTAAAAAGCTGATGGGTAACTTTATCATGTATGGTCAGATAAATAACACCTGAACCTACTTATCATTCTTAACATCACACACACAAAAAAAGATAACCATGTACCTCTTAAAATTTATGTTCAATTCTTGCCAAAAAATAGAACCTGAATGACTCAATTGACTAACTACCAATTTATAGAAAAACATGTTAAATGACACCACAGAAATGCATTTAGAAAACTCTATCATGTGGGAAACTCTAGAGGACAAATAACAAGCATCTTCTACAAATAAATTGCAAAGAGAAACTTAAAGATGAAAAGAAATGTGTAGATTATATTTATACCATGATTTAAACAATCCAAATGTAAACATAATCCATGAGAAAAATCAGGAAAGTTTGATGACATTAAGAAATATAGCCAAATTTTAAACCATAATAATAGTATTGTGGTTATGTTTAAGGCATTGTCATATATACTTTAAATATATACGTGTGTGTGTGTATTATTAGTGATATTAATATATACTAACATATTTCTGAATAAAATGATCCAGGGTGAGTGAACTGAAGAGGGGAAAATAAATAAGACAAGTTTGTTCATGAAGTACTAATTATTGGTACATGGGCATTTATTATATTAGTCTTTCTTCTTTTGTGTATGTTTGAAATTTTTTTAAGTTAAAAATGTTTTTTACTTTTTTTAAGATCTTATTTTTATTGTTTTGAGAGGAAAGCGAGAGAAGTGGGGAGGGCCCAGAGCAGTCTCCATAGTTGTACATCATTAGTGGTGACATGGTTTCATTCCACACAGGTAGATGTGGGGCCACATGGGGTGGGTACCGAACCAGGGGTCCCCCGTATGTGGCCTCCTGTATGAGAGGTGAAAAACATTGCTGCCTTCTCAGCAGTTACCAGTTGCACCACAGTCCAACATACGGGTTTGCATGGCTGAAGCCAGGATTTGATCCTTAGACCTTACAGTTGCAAGGCAAGCACTCAACCTGCTACGCTATCCCAACATCCCAAAAGTAAATTACTTTAATAAACTCCCAATTAATTCTTCTGCAAATCAGGCAGTTACCAATTCCTTGTTTTTAACAAAAGTGAAGAGGAACCTAATCAAGTTGTCAGTTGATCATTAAAAATAATTTTTAATGAGAAATCACAGTTGATTTTTTGGTGTTAACTTAGAAAATATTCAAAGAGGCTACAACAAATTTTTTCCTTCTCTATCTACTTCTTATTTGAACAAGATTTCACAGAGTTTGCATCCAAAGAAATGGAAAAATATAAATAGAATTGATGCTGAACCCTGTTATCATCTAGTCATAAATAATATGTATCCTGTATGAACTAACTGAAGGAAAAAAGCTCTATCCATCTCATTAACAGATGCATTTCCAATAAAACTGTACTTTCTAATGTCTAAAAAGTATTTATCAAAATCTGTACTGTATTTATGTTGTTTTGCTCAACTGTGATAACTTAATCTGAAAGAAATTACTTACACTTAAGAGCCTTATGTTCACAAAAACATTACAAATGTTTTAAATTTAAATTTATATACATATTTTGTTGCAGAGAAGTATAATGGGGTGATCAATAAAAGACTTTCAAGCATAAACATAAATTACATGAGGATAAATTCTGTGCAAAAATTGGATCAGAAATAAAAGTTTGAGGAGAAATATACAGTATACATTTCCTATAAAGATGAGTTTGTGTATTTTTTATGGATGACTTTGGGAATGAAATTGCTATATTATTCAGATTCTTTCGGCTACAATGACATTTTAGAATATAGCTGTAACAGTTCTAAAATGTCAATGTTTTCCATATGCAAAAAATTTGATACATTGCAACTCATGCACCCTATGATAATAATTTTTTAGATATAAAGTTGTAAACGTGTAAGGAGGTACATGGTTTTCAAAACTATTTTGAGGGGATATGAATAAAAATGAATGAAGAAACAGGAAAAGAAGAGCACTGACTTGGGCTGAAGAAAATCCGTCATTAAGCTGAGGAAAGGGAGCCTGCCTCTTTTCAAGGACATGGCCATGAGAAAGGAAAATGCCTGAAAATAATCAGGTTTCTCTGAGGAAGGAAGGAAGAGGAAAGAAGAATGAAGGTTTGGTTCTTAGATAATTAGAGTTTCTGTCCACCTGTCCTTGACCTACAAAACCCCAAGGAAGCTGCCAAGGACTGGAGTTCCACACCATCTACCTCCTACTCTGGGTGTCCATTTCTCTCTAGCTGACATGGACAGGTAGGTGGACATCCCACCAACAGTGGGGCTGGAAAAGCTAGTGATAAGGTTGTTGCCAATTTGTCTCCCAGGTGTCTAGGAGGGTCTGAATCCCAAATAATAGGATTCTTTCCGTTTGACCTCCTAGCCATCTCCTTTCCAGGTGCAACATTGCCCTGACAGGTTGGGAGGGGTGAGTTTACGTGTTTCCCCGATCTCTACCTAGAATCACTGCTTTCTTCAGTGGGCAGTTTTGCTACAGCACAAAATAGATCACAAAATTTAAACCCGTGCTGTCCAATATGGTAACTATGAACCATGTGTGGTAACTTAAATTTAATTAAAAATAAATAAGATTTATAATCTACCTCCTCCTCCTTCACAATAGCTACATTTCAAATGCTCAACAGCCACACATGGAGAGTGGCCATTAGCACAGTTACTGAACATTTTCACTGTTGCAGAAAGTTCTACTGGGAGGTTCCACCACTCCAAACACCATGCTCATTTGTGGGGATTCTCCTCTCAAGAGGCCTGCTGTCCCACTTCACAGCCTCACTTTCTTATCCTTGGCCCCACACCATCCCATCTTCAGAGTCTTTAAGACATGACATCAGATGTCTGAATTCCAATTATTTTCAGGGTTGAAACCCTTTCCCATGCGGACCTCAGGTCCCAAACAAATCAGGGACTGTAGCTAAATATCAGCTTATTATTCCACACTTTCAATGTCATTTGGAAAGGTTTTGTTTTTCCAGCACAGGGAATGACAGATTTCAGGGTGGTATATCCCAACTCCACCCACCTGCATTTCCCAGGTTCAGATCTGATCCAACAAGGCATCCTAGGGCAGATTTAAAAGGTAATGTAACCATGAAAATTTTGAAAGAGGAAAAAAAAAAAGGCACAGCCTTGCCATATAAATGGAAGATTAGAAATGAACTGAAAACAAATATTCCATAACTACAAAAGAATTTTTCAGGTGGTAAAGCGTTTGTGAGCCCAAACTGAATGCATCCAAATATGAATCTCATGGAATGCTCACATGTATATGCTTGTACAGTGAATTTGTAGAGTTTAAACTATGTATTCAAGGCAAGAGCAGAACTGTGCCTTGAAAATATTTCCCACAGTGTTTCCCAAAGCACGTACATTAGCAGCTGTTCACTTGTACAAACTCTGGACAATCAAATGTATCTTCTTAAGATAAAACCTATTCCACTGAGGATTTTGTTGTTGTTGACATCCTGAAAATGATAGACAAGAAAGATTTTAAATATATATAATGACAAGGAGACAAGACTCAAAATCTTTGCCCAACATGCTTACATACACATTCTACTGTGTCTTTTAAACACCTGAGCGCACCAGCTCTTCTCTAAGCAACACTGCTGAACCCTGCAATTATGCCTCCTTCTCTAACCCACACTAGTATGGACAGGATCACTCTCTGCAGCCCCAGGGGAGTAATTCAATCAGCCCTTCTGGGCATATGAGTATACATAGTGGTATCTATTCTGGCTCTTCACAAGATCTTTGTTGTTAGTTCCTGTTTCTTAGCTTTGTTCCAAATAGGTGAGTTTGCCAAAGAGCTGAGTTACCAAAGGAGAGATATCACACCATTTGTGTGTTATAAGTTGTACATAATATCACACTATGAATGCTTAGGCCCACTCAGGGATCCAGAAGACAACAGTTTCCAAGACAGACTAACAACAGAATAGTTTTTGTGGCAACATACACACATAAATTGTCAAATACAATAAGGAGATAATTGCCAGTAAAAGCTCTAAGTTCTGGCTCCTAATTTGTTTCCATGTTTTATTACATCATCAGGGTAGGATAAAAAAAAAGTGAGATGTTTTTAATACAGAGGGATACAGAGGAGAAAAGCTGGGTCATATACAAAAAGAAGAAAAAGGGGGGAGGAGAAGGGAGGAAGAAGAGGAAGAAGAAAGGGAGGATGGTAGAGAGGAGAAGAGGGAGAAGAAATAATACAGAATTTAGAAATCATACCAAAAAGCAGAGGCACAGAACAATCTCTATGCTAACATTCAAGTTACTTCTGACATCCACGCACAAAATCCTTACAATGAGATAAAACAAGAAACAAAACAAAGCATTAAGCTTGTTGTTTAAGAATAGTTCCATCTACTAAAAGCTGTGCTGCAGCACTGACCCCCAAAGTCCTTTTCAAAAAGACCCTTTTAACTCACATTTCTGTTTCATTGCTTTCTCTCCAGCATATCCCCAATGTTTTATACAATTCTTTCACAAACACTTATAAATATTTTGGACTTATACCAACAGAAAATTACATGAAACCTTCCACCCAGGGTAACATCAAGACCCCATTTTGTCCTGCCCAATCCCTACCTGTGCTCTTTGTCTAAACTACCCAAACTCATCCAGTTTCCTTTTGCTTTGAATTGGTGGCACCTATAAATCCTTGGGTCACAAGAACTCTCCTAAGCTACATAAAACCCATGTTGGGAAATATCAGCACCAGCACAAAATGCAACTTACCTCACATCTACACATTGAGTTGCTAACCTGTCATTGGTTAAAGATAAATGGGTGGAGTCTTGATTTCCATTCCCTAAAAGGAGTCTTTGAGGGTCTTATAAAGTAAGTTAAATATCCAAAAGAAAGCTTCCTTACACTAGGAAAGAAAAGCTTAATTTACAGCCACTGTAGAGCATTAAGTTAAGAGCAAGAAAATGATCAAACTATTGACTTCCACTATCACAAAACTCCTATCTTTCTTCCATACTTTTAGGAATCAAAGGGGGGGAAAGGACATGATAATCCCAAAAAGGCTAGAAATGATCATTCTTTCAGACAATAGACTAAAGTTCCCCAACACCTGGCGGGCTCTATGGTTTAACTTACTCTGTTCTCATTCCTAGCAATAGGACAATTTTTACCATGGAAACTGTTCATCAAATCACTGTTCATTTCAGAGGACCGGTAAAATATTTGGCCCCATACACTTTGAGCTCCATTTTTCTAGTCAATAAATTTTCAGTCTCCATTTTAGATTGTTTTCTCTTTCTTCTAGTCATTTATCAAATATTCCAAGCAAGCATTTCAAGAAAACAATAAAACATTCCATTTCAAAATGCACTAATATCTAACCTACCACCCATTTACCTCACCACCACCCTCCTCTAATTTACCAAAAAGGACATCAACATGACTCTAATTCATCAAATATGTCTGTGTTTTTGCTGAGTATTATTTCAAACAAGTAAAGATTTATTATAGAGTGAAATGGGACCTACTAACTTTCTTTCTCAACTTCAGATAAAAGCCAGTAAACATGGGTGTTCATCTGGGCTGGACCACAAAGAAAGTGGGCAAGAGATAGGAGACCTTTCTTCCAATGATGCTACCTCCAGCCTTCAAGCAGATAGTAGCTCTCACTTAAGATTTATTAAATGAGCCATGCTGCCTCTATTTATAAAGGTCTATTTATCCTGGGAGAGCATTTGCCCCTGTCTCTTTGGCTAGCATGTTTTCATTATTAGAAATGACCTCCTCTACTCGGTAGTGTGGTAAATCATAAGGATTCTTCTTCCCCAGTGAGGGTCTCATCATACCTGGAAATGTGATGTGTGACTCAAGCCAGACAGATCAGAATTTTTCCTAGAACTCTGACTAGAGACATCACGCAAAAGGGGCTCTCTGTGATATGAGCTATTTGAACTGTGTAAACCAACACGGCCACCACAAAGAGGCTGTTCTGAGAATGATGCCATCACAGAGGCAAGCACAGCCAAGAGAGATGTCAGGTGAAAACCTGGATGCAGCTGCACCTGAAGTTCAACTCCTGGACTTCAAGGTTAAGGACGCAATAAACCACAGGCTTTGCTTATGCTAGTTTGAGCTAAGTTTCCATAAATCACACTGATTTCTAAATAATATAATTTTCATATATCTTCCGCTGCTTTGTTTCTGTCTTTGAAAATGAACCTTGTCTAGGTTGTCCCTGCCATTATGGTTTGATTCTACTCTATCCATCTTGTCCCTTCTTGATTTTCTCGATCCATTGTCTTTTTATTTTCATAACTTCTATCCTCTGGTTCCATACACTCTACTTATAAGTTTTCTTTCTCTTTGTGACATAAAATGGGTATTTCCCCCTTATCAGACTTAATCAGAGAAAGGTACATTTTAAAAAATAGTTTTAATCACAAGGCTTGACTTGAGTATTCTACCTTTCACTCAACATCACCTCAAATTCTGTCTATACAACTGGATGTTCTTCACATCTATTATTTAATGGCTATAGAAAGTCCCATGTCAACATAATCTATGATGATTTACTTAACCACTCCTCTAATACTATATATATACATTAAGATAACTTCTTAGTTTACAATACAAATAAAGCTGGAAAGAACACTTCTTTGTGTGTAATTTTTCTTTCTTCTAAATTAATTCTACACGGTAAATTACCAGAAGTTTCATCAAAATTGAACTTTTTTCTAATAGGTATAAAATGATATCCTATTATTGGCTTCATTTTTACCTGATTATTAAAAACAGTTCTTCTTAATGTATTTTGCTACTTCTATTTTCTCTTATTTGAACTCTTTCTCTATTCCTATTCTTAGCCAGTTTAATTCCAAAAGTTTGGTGGTATTCTTAAATATTTGAATGAATTGTTTATAAGTGCTAAGTAATTTTTATAGCACTAATTCTTTGCAATTGTATACTTGGAGTCTTTTTAGTTTTACATTTGTATATATTTTTAAAATTTTATCAAATTTTTCAATACTGTAATCTATTAAATCAACCTTTAAAAATCAATCACTCAAAAATCAAGTGTTGGTTTTAACCTTACATCAGAATTCAATACTAATAACAGCTAATAGGAGTGGAATTTGGTATGGCTTTGATGGATAATTCTGTAAATATTCACAAATGTGTTTTTAAATATTATATGTAATATGACTCCAAAATTGTATTTCTAAGGAGTTTACCCTGAGGAAATAATTAAAATTTACACTCAGGAAATGATTGAAAATTGTGCAAGAATGTTTATCACAGTGTTGTTTACAATTTCAAAATATTGGAATATGAATACCAATCAATAGGAATAGCTAAAGTAACTTATAGTTTATCCATGATCAATTTATGATGTAGATTGATGTGTACTGATGTAGAAAGATATTCATTATACAGTATTAAGTTAAAAAGCAAGTGATCAAGTGTATGATATTGTAATGCCGATTTTTGTTGAACACACAGGTACATACACACACATTTATCTACACTAAATTCATCTAATATTTAGTAGAATTTATTTTTGTTTGTGGAATTATTGAGATTAATGAAAATATTTCTCTGCTTTTGATATCTTATATTCATTTAGTTTCTTTTATTTTAGAACAAATTTGTTACTGGTTTTAATAGAATAAATAAAACAATCTGGCCATTTTCATTTAGAAAAACAAAGAAAAGCTATCACTCTCAAAAGTTGAGATGATATTCTGGGTTTGTGGTTTGGTGTTTAAAAAACACTATTGTTTTCTTCTTAACTGAATAATTTATTTACAGTATATAAAAAGTTGAATTCTTATCAATGAACTTAATAAATTTACATAAAAACACCACAGAAATACACATGCATTTATGCTCACAGTTTATTAAGCTTGATATTTATCTCCTAACTATTACTACTCAGATTTTTCTTTCAATTCAACAGTGAAGCAGGAAGAAATATTAAAAGACTTTTTTTCTTCAACAGCTTAATTCATTCTACTAAAGTGGTAACCAAGCAGTCATTTAACATTTGTTCCTCTCTTTTTCATATGCACTTGAATTATCTTATTCTCATAAAACCTTCCTCTCTTCTCCTAAACCTTAAGCTATTAAGAATCTTTTCTAGGAGTTTATGTCTTTTTAAGAGGTTCTACTATTCCTTGAAGTATCCTACCAAACTTGATCTTACTTTAAAAACACATTTTAAAAACTTCTGGAGATGCCAGGATGGCTCAGCGGATTAAGTGCTTGCCTTGCAACCCCAGAGTCCGAGGATAGAATCCCAGTCCATGCAGACCCATATGCTGAACTGGAGTGTGTTTCCCATGTGGGAGGCCCTCAGGGCAGCCCTCAGCTTGAGGAGGGGTACCTCCCATGCAAAAGACCCTCCTGTCCAGTGGTTCCTGTGTGGAATGAAACTATATCAAAAACTGATGATGTACAACTATGGAGACTGCTCTGAGCCCTCCACCGTCTCTCTGTTTCTCTCTGTCAAAAAAAGTAAAATAAATCTTTTAAAAAATTATTAGGAATGAACACTTACTTTGTGGCAGGCATGGTGCTACTATCTTTCTCTGGATATTCTCCTATGCTCGGCTCAACTACTGATAAGGTGGCTGAATAAAGGCCTTTAAAAATATCATGTCCTGGGAGATCAAAGATGGCGGCATGAGAGGAGCACGCCGATATCTGCCTGGGAAGGGCCTTGTGAACAGAGTGGAATCCACAGGGGAAACCCTGAGAAGAAACCTCAACTAAGAGAACCACACAATGCAGAACAACACCCAAAGGTTAGAGAAAAAAGCGGAGAGCGGGAGAGGAAAAGGGAAGCAGCGGTTCAGGGACAGAGACTCGGGAGCGCGGCCCGGGGCTGGCAAAAACAAAGGGGGATTGGGGGACTACGGTCACAGTGGAGCTGGATCGAGGGCGGGCTGGAAGCCGAGACCTAGGGAGCGTGGAATCCCCACAAGACTGTGGACAATTTAACATCCGAACTCAAGGGACAACATACAGTGCCCTAAACAGATCACAGAGCCTAAAGTGGAACAGGGACTGTGGAGCAGGGCGGCGGCACTTCCCGGTGGGCAGGGTGAGAGCAGGGCACCAGCCCACAACAGCTCAGCACCCCTGACTTACGGAGGAGATTGACTGTGAGGGAGCGCCTTCTGAAAACAGGGCTCTTGGAGTGAGGGCTGGGGCTTGAGTGGGCATAGCTGCATTGGACGTGCTTAGAGTGAATCCGGCGGTCTCAACAGAGCTGGGAGCATAGAGCGGCTGCCGCCCGAGCTACAGCCTGTGCGCGCAGGGCTATCGGCGCCCCGCCCACTGGGCCACTGCGGCACCACTGCGTGCACACACCCGGACTTTCGGCGCCCGGCCCACCAGGCCACCGCGGTGCCGCTGCCAGCGCGCAACTGGGCTTCCAGCGCCCTGCCACCAGGGCCTCCGCGACACTGCTACTTGCTTCCCAGCGCGCAATTGGCCTTTTGGGGCCCCGCTCACCAGGCTGCTGCGACACTGCTACCAGCCCACAAGTGCACAACTGGGCTTTCGGCGCCCCTCCCACGGGGCCGCAGCACATCGCTACGTGCACGCACCCGGGCTTTCGGCGCCCGCCCACAGGGCCGCCGCAGCGCTGCTGCCAGCACGCAACAGGGCTTTCGATGCCCCGCCCACCGGGCCACCACAGCACCGCCGCCTGCTCACCAGCACCCTACAGGGCATTTCGCGCGCTGCCCACCAGACCACCGCAGCACCGCTGCCTGTGTATAAGACCGGCTTTCGGAGCCCTGCTCACCAGGCCGCTGCAGCACTGCTCCCTGCTCGTGAGTGTGCAACTGGAATTTTGGCGTCCTGCCCACCTGGCCTCTGAGGCGTTGCAGCCAACGTGCACAACAGGGCTGCTGACCGGGTCGCCACGGTGTCAATGCCTGCGATCCGGACTGCGAAAAGCCCACCGGGGCCTCTGCCAAGCCCCAGCCCATCCAAGTGCTGCTCTGCAGGCATGGCTGACAGATACTATTGAAGGAGGGGCACCCAGGTGGAGGAGAGAAAGACCAGATCTCCTGCACCCCACCCACACTGAACCACCAACCCTCCTGCCAAAAGAGGAATCTGCTATTGTGTCTCAGGCCCGCCCTAGCTCCTACTCACATGCCCCCACCCCTGGCCACACCTTTACTACCCTGCTATCTAACAGCTAAAACAGCAACCTGAAGTGCCCCAGGACACAGAAGCTGTCTGCTTCCCCCAACCCTCTCCCAAAATCTGCTTCTCCCACAACTGAGCCCAAAAGGAAAAATAAAGAGAAGCCCATCTGATCGGCAACCCCCCAGAGGGGAAACAGACTCATGCGTAAAGCAAAAAGAACCACATCAAACACAATGCACACCTCAGAATCCAAAGCCCCTCCAGAAGATCAGGGGCAGTCTTTAGTAAAGGACCGTACACACTTGGAATCAAATCTAAGTGAAACAGAATTCAGGGCTGCATTAATCAAGACACTCAGAGAGCTCACTCAATGCTGGCAAAGTACCCAG
>PVKE010042992.1:0-13533 GCA_004027555.1 Craseonycteris thonglongyai | reverse complement strand
GGCCTCCCTGGGGCAGGACCCAGGGGCTGAGGGCGGGCCTCCCTGGGGCAGGACCCAGGGGGTGAGGGCGGGCCTCCCTGGGGCAGGACCCAGGGGCTGAGGGGGGCCTCCCTGGGGCAGGACCCAGGGGGTGAGGGCAGGCCTCCCTGGGGCAGGACCCAGGGGGTGAGGGCGGGCCTCCCTGGGGCAGGACCCAGGGGCTGAGGGTGGGCCTCCCTGGGGCAGGACCCAGGGGCTGAGGGCGGGCCTCCCTGGGGCAGGACCCAGGGGCTGAGGGTGGGCCTCCCTGGGGCAGGACCCAGGGGCTGAGGGCCGGCCTCCCTGGGGCAGGACCCAGGGGCTGAGGGCCGGCCTCCCTGGGGCAGGACCCAGGGGCTGAGGGTGGGCCTCCCTGGGGCAGGACCCAGGGGCTGAGGGCGGGCCTCCCTGGGGCAGGACCCAGGGGCTGAGGGCGGGCCTCTCTGGGGCAGGACCCAGGGGCTGAGGGCGGGCCTCCCTGGGGCAGGACCCAGGGGCTGAGGGCGGGCCTCCCTGGGGCAGGACCCAGGGGCTGAGGGTGGGCCTCTCTGGGGCAGGACCCAGGGGCTGAGGGTGGGCCTCCCTGGGGCAGGACCCAGGGGCTGAGGGCCGGCCTCTCTGGGGCAGGACCCAGGGGGCTGTGTGGCTGGACAATCCCACCCTCTGGGAGCTGCTTGTGGCTTTGAGGCCTCAACTGGGCCTCAGCCCCCCTTCCCCACTAGATGGGGAAACCGAGGCCGGGAAGGGGAGGGGCTGAGCCCACGCCCACCCACCTGGACTCCGGCTCCCCCGCTGGAGCCCGGGTTACTGATTGGCCTGTCACGGCACTGCAGGGACTGGGAGCCATGCGGTCCTTGGCTCTGAGAGCCCACAGTGACCTGGGGTATGGGCACAACAGACACACGGAGTGGGGGTAGGGAAGGCGGGGTGGGCAGGGCAAGCAGCCCACGGGACCTCCCTGGTGCCCCAGCCCCTGGGGGCAACGGAGACCAGAGACCAAGGAGCAGGTTGACCAGACGTGTGTTTTAAACGGGGCAGAACACAATGGCCCTGTCCTCTTCCACAGGGTCCATATGCTCAGCCTCCTGACACCTTGAATCCAGCCCGCGGGACTAGGCTGACCAGACGTACCGTGTGAAACGGGACAGGACCGTTGTTTTCTGTCCTGTTTAAAAGGGGACATCTGCTCAGTCTCTGAAGGAGGTCTCACACTGGATGAGGCAGGGACACATGGCCAGCCCCCACCCCACCCACTCAGCTCCTGTCCCGCCCCAGGGCCCTGACTCCACCCCCAGGGCCCTGACCCCACCCCCAGGGCCCTGACTCTTCCCCCAGGGCCCTGACTCCACCCCCAGGGGGCCCACTGGTGGGTGCGGGTGGGGAAGGCGCGCAGGCTGCCCGGGGCACCGGCTCTGCGTGGACCTGTGGCGCGGGGCACGCGTGTGGGCGCAGGTGCCCGCTTTGATGTCTACATACAAATAAAGCATTTTCCTAGGCCACCTATTTAGAGGCAAGAGGCGGGCAGCAGCCTAAGTTTCTCTTTTCTGAAAACACCCAAACAAGCAGACACTCCTCTGGGCAACTGGGGAGCCCTTGCGTGGGCCGCACAGGCCGGGCTGCTGCGGGGCCCTCACTCACTTCCCTCCCCCGGCCAGCGTGGCTCTCGGGTGTCTGGCGTCTGGGTCGCAGCTGCCTCGCCCCCTCCCTCCCCAGCGTGCCCATTGAGGGGCATGCTGTTGTTTTGGTTTACAGATAAGCCGTGTCAGGTCAACCCCCTTCCGGGGACACGCTGGGCCCGGGGAGGGCAGGGGCCAGGGGAAAAGACCCGGAGGAAACCGAGAGGATTAGGTCCGGGTGTTCCGTGGGTTTCCATCACACTGAGGCCGATGTGGGGTCTATGGCGAAGTTGGCACGAGCACTGGTGATGTCTGCCGGGCAGGGGCCGGCCAGGCGGCAGGAGTGCTGTGCACTGAACAAGGCGGAGTTGGGCATCGTGGCATGGCGACAAGGGCCCAGGGCTGCCCCGGTGGCGGGTGACATCCGGTCTCCATGGTCACCAGCGCCCCCCAGGCCCCAGTGCCTCCCCACACGCCGCTCCCTGCACCTGATGCCACCCCTCACCCCGGGGACCTCAGTCATCCTTCAGTGTCCAGCTCCAGCGGGACCTCCCTGGTGTCCCCCCGACCCCAGCCCCCTGCAAATCGGCCCTTCCAGTGGGCAGCATGTTCGGACCCCGCCTTTTCCCCGCCTGTCTCCTACCCTGTGCCCAGCGGAGCAGAGCGGTGCCCCCTTCCCGGGCACCGACTCCGGTGACCACGCAGCACATGGGCCGTCCCGACTGCGGGAGCCGATGCGGTGCTCACAGCCTCCCCAGCAGAGAACGGCTGCTGGCCACGCGGGTTCAGGGCGCTCAGCCGACCCCGCCACCTCCAAGCAGAGTGAACGGGCACCGCCAGCAGCCCTGGGGGCCCTGTTGGGGGTGTCCCGGGGGAGGGGACGCAAGCTCCCCCTCCACCCGGCTGGCCACTCACTGTGAGAGCTCGACCGAGCTGCCGACATGGCCGGGGCGTTTCCCGCCACGTTAAAGTACTGCTGAGCGAGGTCGGTGTCGGAGGAGAGCATGTTGTGATCAGAGATGGACGGAGGAGTCACGTGTATGAACCAGTTCCTAACGATCCGGGGTCAACGCCACGCGAAGACACAACCGTCCTAAAGGTGTCGGTGCCCAAGAGCAGAGCTTGAAAATAAAACCGGATAGAACTAAGTGCAGCAGCAGCACATCCACTCGAGCCGGAGATAAACCCGAGGGGGCTGCTTGTCACCTCAGCGTGGCTTAGCCCGCGCCGACTGAGACAGAAGTGGCCTCAGCACCCTCTGCAGGCGGCTGGGGTGGTGACATACGTGCCCCAGGCAGCGGGTGAGCAGGAAGCCACTTGCTGGTGCAGGAAGCTCTCCCAGTGTGCCCCGCACGACCTGAACGCTGTTCCAGACACGTGTGACTGTCTATGGCTCACGACCTCAGCCTCAGTTTGCTAAGTGGGTCACCCCAGCCCAGATTGCCGTCTGGGAAATAGGTTTCCGGAGGGAGTGCCCCCGGACTCTGCTCTCTAGGATGGTAATCACACGCCGCCGTGTAGCCGCGCTCAGCCATTTGGAGGAATTCTAGGCCAAAGCAAATCAAAGTGATTTGTAATTAATAGGCTGCTCAGAGCCTTTAATATGTTAATGCACCTTTGGATTTCCAGGGGACTACATCCTCCTGCAATGTGTGATCATGGACACGTGTGTGCGAATGTATGCGTGGGTCCCTGGGCATGTGTCCCCGTGTGTGGTTCCCCGGGCATGGGTCCCTGGGCGGGGGTCCCCAGGCAGGGGTCTCCGGGCATGTGTCCCCATGTGTGGATTCCCCAGGCATGTGTCCCCGTGCGTGGGTCTCCGGGTGTGTGTCCCCGTGTGTGGGTCCCCAGGCAGGGGTCTCCGGGCGTGTGTCCCCATGCGTGGGTCCCCAGGCGTGTGTCCCTGTGTGTGGATTCCCTGGGCATGGGTCCCCGGGTAGGGGTCCCGGGCATGGGTCCCCGTGTGTGGGTCCCCGTGTGTGGGTCCCCGGGCATGTGTCCCCGGGCATGGGCCCCCAGGCAGGGGTCCCGGGTGGAGGTTGCACTGACTGATTTTGATCTGGGCTGTGCTCTGTGGCATGAGTTTGCAAAGGCGGGCTTCCTGGCACCCTGTGGAGGGGTCCCTTCGTCTGCTGGGGGCTCAGGAGGGTGGCAGCATCTCAGCAGCCTTGGAGAAGCTGGAAGGCTCTGTGCAAACAGTGGTTGGATGGCCTCTGAAGGGAGAGACTCCACAGGGGCAGAAGCCGCGTGAGGGGCCAGGCAGGGGCTCTAGCCACCTCGGGGAGGGAGGGAGTGGGCGTCTGAGCCCCCAGCCCAGAACACTGGAGTGGGGTGCTCTCCAGAACTCACGGCTGGGGGACGGGGTGAGCCCCGGGTGCGAGTAAAGGCAACCCGGAGTGCCAGGCGGAT
Organism: Craseonycteris thonglongyai; assembly: GCA_004027555.1. Lineage (NCBI taxonomy): Eukaryota > Metazoa > Chordata > Mammalia > Chiroptera > Craseonycteridae > Craseonycteris > Craseonycteris thonglongyai. The sequence continues at coordinate 9,490 of PVKE010042992.1, read as the reverse complement.
TGGGGGGCGTCTTGGGCATTGGGGGGCATGTCTGGGAGACAGGGCGGGGGGGGGCTGGGGTTTGCATCTGCCAGATGCTCCCGCCGCCGGGTGCTGCCCAGACCCCGAGGCTGCCGGACGCTCAGGACGCTGGCTGGTTCTCTGGGCCCCGCAGGCGCTCGGGCGGAGGCTGAGTGCATGTGCGGACTCAGTGCGGCTCTTTACAGAAAGCTTTTAGTCCCGCAGAGGAGGCCGAAATTGGATTTCGGGCTCCTGGTTTGGAGACGCTCCCTGATTCCTGACTCTCGTCCTGCTTGGGGGGGGGGGCTCGGGCAGCCGTCTCCGTGTGGGGCGGGCTATCAATTATGCCTCCATTTAAAAGCCGGCTCGGCCAGGCCAGTGCCAGGGCTCAGCCATCCAGCGCCGCTCCGCTCCAGACACGGGCCACTGGGCTCTGGGCCCGCCCACGCCTGCAGGTCAGGGGAGCACTCCCCCCGATTTGGGTTGTGACAGGAGCCTGGGGCACCCCACGGGGCAGGCCTCTGGGGCCCGAGCTACCAGATGGGCCCCTGCAGGAATGAGAGGTGGTTTTGTGAACGACCCACAAGCATGTGTCTTCACACCAACACATGACAGTCCCTGGGCTGTGGGTCTGGGCCAGCCCGAGCTTTGGAGCCATTTCAACTCCGTGGGAGATTCCTGAGCTGTTAGCACGAGTCTGCTCTCTTCTCTCCCCAGCTGGGAAGCCGCCTCCTGCAGGGAGCCCTTGGGGGTTATCTCTCTTCATGACCTGTCACCATGGGCGTCACTCACTGACTCAGGTGCAGGCTCCCTGGGGACGCCTTTCTCTTCTCAAGGGTGACAGTCTCCCGAGGGTAGTTGGGACCCTCCTCCTGGCTGGGGACCTCCTCTCTATCTCCCCCAAAACCCGCCCTGAGCCGAGAGGCAGAGAGGGAGGCGTCCAGACTTTAACAAATGGGGACAAGAGAGACAAGGGCAAGAGGGGACGTCCGTGTACCCCTGTAGGGCCAAGGCCTTGCCTCACGCTCTGCAGCTTCCGCCAGAAGCTTCCAGCAAGATAGGCCCTTCTCTGCTTGGAAAGAGGGGGAACTGAGGCCCAGAGGGGTCCAGGGTTGGTGGGCTGGGGCTTTGGGGTCTCACCCAACAGCAGCCCGGTGCCTGAGGGGGCACAGTGACCAGCAGGTAGGGCCGAGAGGAGGCCGGCTCCCTCCTGCTCCTGAGCAGGACACGGGGCATCCCTGTGGGGTGCGGTACCTCCTGGGTTCCTGGAAACCGTGCCTGAGGGAACCCCCATCTCAGATCTGCTCCGGGCGCGTCTCCTGCAGGCCCCTTACCTGAGGATCCCCTGCCCCCCACCCCAGGCGATCCTATTCCACCCCCAGAACGGTGGGAGATGAAGATGAATTGGGGTTTGGAGCCAGTATAGTTTGGGATGTTCTGTTATGTAGCACCAAGAACTGAATGCCCCCACTGGTTCTGGTTCTGGTTCTGGTTCTGCCCTGGGGCCACACAGAACCCACTCCCTGTGCCTGATGACAGCCCTTCAGAAGTCTGCAGCCAGATCCCAGTGTCCTCTCTCCTGGGGAAACAGCCCTGATTCCAAGGACCCAGCTTCAGGTCCCCTGTGAGGCGCTGACATTGCTAATCTTCCACGGTCCAGGTCACCCAAGGGCTGCACGACACCAACCACAACGCTGCAGGGAATGGTACAGTCAACGCAGGGTGCAGCAGAACGGTCACCTCCCCCTTTGCAGACACCCTGCTCCTATTAATGTGGCCAAAGATGAAATTTTCTTTTGATTAACCTCACTCATCATGTGCTTGAGTGAAGCAGGTGTCATTGACACCCTCTGAATCCTTTGGGACCCAGCAGGCTCCAGGGCAGTTTCCACACTTCTGGGGACCCCGGGTGCTCCCACACGCAGGTCCCCAGTAGCGATTTCCAGGAGCCCAGGGTGAGCGGGTCCCTGGGTGATCCTCTCCCTCCGCCCACGGGCAGGCACTCGTGAGAGAGGAGCGATGCTTCCAAAACGCCCCCCAAATAAACCCGATACAACCAGGCCCGATGCAACCTGTCACACGTACGTGATATATTTTTAAAAACAATTCCAGGTTAAAAAAAAAAATTCACTGATTTTCTGTCACCCATCTCAAACACACCAGAGGAGGCAAAAAAGAGAGAGAGAGATGAGGAGAGAGAGCAGAAATACATATCCCATAATTTAAAAATTCGAAGTACTTTCTCTTCCAGGGTTTGAATCACCACTCCCCTAACTCCAATGTGGGTTTTCTGAGATTGTCTCGTTCACTTAATGATTTTTCAACCCAGAGGAATCAACTGTCAGTCACACGCTATTTAGAGAACAAAAGCTTCTGTGGGAGACCCTGGGGAAGACTCTGAGCTCTGTCACAGGGACAAAAGCCGGGGCCCTGGGGACCCCACCTTGGGGGCCCCTGCCGCGGCTCCGAGGGCTTGCCTACCAATCCCCCCCAAGCCCTCGGACCCATGTCTCCCCTGGGAGACCAACAAGTCTTCACGAAATAGAGAGAAGTAGTAGAAGGACGTTTATGAGGACGATCAGGCTCGCCACCCCCGCAATGGCTTCCTGTCATCTTGTCATCGCGAAACCTCCAGCCACTTAGTCGATGCAAGCGGGCCTGGCAGCAGGCGTGATCGCAGAGGTTTTGAGGGACGGAGGTGCAGAGCGGATTGGAGTGGCGTCTGCATATGCCGGGCGTGGCGAGGCCTTATGTAAGTGCAATTATATAAACGTTGTCCTGAGTTGGATAAGTAGTGCTTTCTTATTTAAATTTCATCTGTGTCCTTGAGAATGGATTTCCGTGATCCTTTTGTAACCCTGGAGATTTATCCTGGATGCAAATCTCAAACGTGAAATTAAAGGTCACTAACACTCGCCGGGGCCTCCAGGGGCTGGAGGCGCTTGGGACGCATCGGAGAGGAACATGGGCAGGTGGGTTCGGGCCACAGACGTTTACTGAGCACATACTATGCGCTGCATTCCCCCTATAGCAGGAAACCGCAGGCACCTGCACCCCGAAGCTGCCAACCCAGCAGCAGACAGTCACCCCGTGTGTGTGTGCACGCCAGGAGGTGCCACGTGCTGAGGGGGAAACGAATGCAGGGTAGGGAAAGAGAGTGTGTGTGTGTGTGTGTGTGTGTGTGCATGTGCACACATGCGTTGGGGCAGGGGCTGTTCTCCATGCGGTGTCAGGGAAGGCCCCTTCCCCAAAAAGAATCCCTGGAGCGGAGAATGGAAAGGAAGTGAGGGTGTGAGCTATGATGACCTCCCAGGGGAGTTCAGGACAGAGGGAGCAGCCCGTGCAAAGGCCCTGGGGCCGACGGGGGAGAAGAGAACAGAGGTCAGATCCAGTGGGACCTCCAGGCGGAAGACCTGCCCAAGCAGGAGAGTTCATTCACTTTTGCCTGGACTCCAGGCACGGGTGTTCTTAATGGAAATAAGACAAATTCCTGAGAGTCACCAAAGGGCTGAGAAACGGGGGCCCAGCCCCCTGCTCTCTGAGCTCCGCTTCTGATGACAGAGCCGAATGTGATGGCTCAGCAGGCCCGGCCCTGCCAGGGTGTGGAGGCCCAGACCTGCCCCCAACGCTAAGCATCTGCCTGGGCCCCGCCGGGCGACAGGGGCTGTGCCTCATGGCCCTGCCGTGTGCGAACTCCACGGGACAACAGCTGGGGGGCCCCGAGAGCGGCTGCTCTGGAGGGGAGCTGGCTGCCTCTGGCTGGGCCTCAGCCTGGGTCAGGACATTCGAAGAAACCTGCAGGGCCCAGCGTCACCCCGACTTCTTGTTCTCACACTAGCATCCCCTCCAGAATCCTGGCAGCTCCGCCCACAGGCCCTGCCAGCAGCCCCGGGGGGGGGGAAGCCACACGGTGTGGCCCCTCCGTGCTGTCCCCTGCCTCCCTCCCCCCTCCCGTAGCCGCGTCCAGGCCTGTGTCTCCGGCCCCAGCTTTGCTCAGAGTGACAGCTCTCCCCAGGGCCTGCCTCCCTCTGCCGTGAAGCTGGCCTGCCCCCGGCCCCCATCTGTCTTCCTTGCTGCGGGTTCTGTCCTGGCTGCCGCCCCCACCCGGGGGGCTCAGAAGTCAGGGAGCCCCTCGGCGTCGTTCGGGAGGGGGTGGCTAGCGAAGCATCCCTTCTCTGAGGGGTCTCCCACCCCACGCCCAGGCCCCGGACCCCTGCACCGCCTTTCAGGCCCGGCACCCCGCTTCCCCCCGGCTGGTGAGTCTCCTCACATCACCCTCCAGGCAGCCGGGGCCCCGGACACCGCGTCCCCGACGTGGGGCTGCCCGGAGGCCATGCCGGGCTGAGGGGCTCCGTTCATCCCAGAGCCCGCCGCCCGCGCTCACGGAGGCACTCAGGCGAGCCCGCGACAGGTGACAGGCACGCCAGGTGACTCATCCCTGCAAGTTATTTTTAAGTGACTGGAAGGCTGGCGAGGAAGCTGCCTGACAGCAACGGTAATCACCCCCCTCCCTCCGCTCGGAGCAGCCAAAGGGTTCCGAGGTGCCAGCCCCCCTGCAGCCGTGCTGCCCCCACGGGGCGCCTGTTCGGGCACTGACCCCTCAGGGGGAGCCTGCCTCTCTCCTTTGTCCTTTCATCCCTCAGGTGGAGCTGGGACAAGATCGTGGCTGACCCGTCTTCTCTCAGCCCTGGGGCAGTGGCGGCACTTCCCGCTCCCTTCTCACCCGGGCCCTGCTCTGCTCCCTAAGGCCCGTCTTGTCCCAGAGCTCAGAGACCCTGGCCGAGGAAAGGGCGGTGGGCGCCCACGGGGGGCGGGGGGCAGGTAGGGGCGGGGGCCGTGCAGGGGGCTTCTGGGAGCAGGAGTGTGTGATCAGCCCTGTAGCCCCCAGGAGAGGCCCTTTGGGGGCTGGGACAGGCTGTGAGGACAGAGCCCCATGGAGGCCTCAGTGCCCCCAGCACCTTGGGCGCTGGTCCCCGGCTGGGCAGGGGTGCTCAGGCTGGGGGGTCCCCAGAAGCAGACCCCCAACACAAAGGTCTCTGTGCAAGCAGCTTGTCTGGGGGCTGACCCCAGCAGGGCGGGCAGGGGTGTGGAGAGAGAGGTGGGGAAGGGGAGCGGTCAGTGCCGGTGAGCAGCGAGTGGGGGGAGGAGGGTGCTCAGCCCACTGGGGTGCCCGTGTCCGGGTCGCCGAGGGCCTTCCTCCACCCCCAGCCTCCTCGTGGGCTCCCCCCGCTGGGCACGTGGCCCAGAGAGCCCGCGGAAGCAGGGCCGGGCAGGGCCCGGGGTCCCTGGGCCGGTTCGAGGGGGCGGCAGAAGCAACACCACCCTGCACCCCAGAGAGGCCGGCCATGGCGCGAAACGGGAGGTGACGGACGAAGCTGCCGTACCGGAGCGCCGGGTCTCCCGGGCCGCTCGTTCCCGTGACGCTCCGTGAGCCGGAGCCGTGCTCAGCCCACGGCGTGAAACCAAACTCCCAACCCCACTGGGATCGGAGGGGCTTCGTGGGATGGAGCCGTCTCAGGAGGAAGCGACTTCAGCCCCCTGGGCCCCGAGGGAGCTCGTGGACCTTCTCAAGCCAGTTCCCTGGGATGGGAATCGGGGTGCGGGCGGGGGAGAGCCCGTGGGGAGCGGGGCCTCGGTCTGTTCTGAGCTGGTCAGGTCGTCCTTGACGCCACCAGCGGATTCCCAGAGCAGCCGGCACCTGGGGGCTCCCCTTAGGGTCCCGCCAAACGCACCTTCTTTGAGTTCAGAGAGATTTCAAGCCGGTGCCCCCGGGCAGAGCAGAGACACAGGCACCGCGTCTGCGGCAGCTCCGCGGCCCGGCGGCGATTCCGTGCCTGCTGGTGGGGGCTCTCCGGGGTGGGAGGCTCCCGTGCAGCCCCTGGAGGCGGGACAGCAGGGCCCGTGCCTCGTTAACCCCCCAGCAATGACCAAGCGTCTCCTGCAGGCCGGGCCCTGTGACTGTCACCGAGGACGGGGACGTGGCCCCAGCTACCATGGTGCTCGTAGCCTGGAGGGTGACAGATGTGGGGAACAGTGGGGTGGCCTGTCAGGGACTGAATGTACATCCCCTTAGCCCCCAGGGGGGTCTGGGGAGCTGATTAGGTTGGGATGAAGCCATGAGGGCAGGGTCCCCGTGCTGGGAACTGCGCCCCCATAAGAAGAGGAGGAGAGACCAGACGCAGGCACCGTTGAGCGGCCACTGCAAGGCGGGGTCTGTGAACTGGGGGAGCCTGGGACCCCCACGGCGTGGCCCTGCTCCCAGAAACGCCCAGGCTGGCCTCTCCAGCCGCAGGCTGGTCCCCGCGACCTCCCCTCCTGTCCCCTGCGCGTCTGCACCTCCACGGCCTAACCCAGGCCGCCGCCCCCGCACACACCAGGCCGGGGTGACCTTGCACCAGCCACCGCAGCTACAGAGTGGGGTCCCAGGGCCGCTCCCCCCGACTCAGAAAGGGACGAGGACAAAAGGACTTCGAGTGACGTCCATGACCAGACTCCGGCCGTCATGACTCATTTGCATCACACGCCCCACAGGCGATTAGCCTCCGTCCCAGGTGCCGGCGCCCTCGCGGTCGCTCTGCTTGTCTGTGCGTCATGACCGAGCACATTTTCAGAGATGGGAGATGAGATTTGACTGCACTTTCTTTCCTTAATTCAATTGCTTTCTCGGGAGCTTGAAGGCAGCCGCCTCCGACTCCCAGAGGCCACTTTGCAGCCGAAGGGCGGCCCTTCCCGGCCTGGGGCCGCGGGTCGTGGGTCAGGCGACAGCAGAGGCCCTGGTGTCTGCTCCGCGCCGGCCAGAACGGGGCGGGAATGTTCCGGATAAAGGAGACGGAAGAGAAACGGCCACGAAAACGTGAGGCATGATGGTCAGTTCCGTCTGAGTCCCACGGCCTCTCGAGCTAAGCCGTGTTCACGACGACGAGGTCGGGGCTGTTTGGTACCCAGCGTGGTTCTGGCCGTGGCTGGCGGATACCGGGTCGGCTCCCTCCCCGTGGCTCCTCCGCAGTTTCTCACTTAACGCCCTCAGCCCTCAGAGGCGGTCCTCTCACCTCCCCGCCCCCGGGGGACACAGAGGCGTTTCTGTGTGACACGTCCCTCCTCCCCACAGCAGCGGTCACGACAGTGATGGTCGCCGTGGTTGTGGCCCCGTCCTCCCCTCTTCTCTAGCTCCAAGGTCCCGAGGGGACAGCGGCCGCGCTCAGGTGGGCCGCCCAGGGCAGGTCCCTGCGTGTGCGTCGCAGCCCCGGCTGAAGCACGGGGGTCGCAGGGGCGCGAGGACCCACAGAAGTGCCGGACGCTGGACATCACCCCAGGGGCAGCTGCACGTTGCCCAGACCCTGTGGCCTGTGTCCCGCGCGGCCACTGGGGGGTGGCCAGGCGGGTGCCCAGGCGGCAAGGACGAGGCCCGCGCGGTCCCTCGGGCAGACTCGGTGCCCCGGGACTGAACCGGGAGGCGTGGTCTCCCCGCACCGGCCGGTCGGGGCTGAGCTAACGACATAAATGACACAAAAGCCCGAGCGGAGACGTGTGCGCAGTGCACGCGGGCTCCCTCCTCGCTGCCCCACGCGTGCGCTGTGGGATCCCGCGGGCGGGCGAGGCCTCGATCGGGCCCCACACGCTCGCATTTTAATCGCGGGTCCTTGCAGGCAGCTGACGGCACCCCTGCCCCCCGCGCTGGGGGGAGAGACACGGAGCACCGGCTGGGGCTCTCTCCCCACCCGCCACGCAGCCACCGGCTCTCGCTGCCCCGGCCCGGGGGGCGGCAGAGCCCACCTGAGCCCGGATCCCGGGCTTCCCTGGTGACCCTGAACGAGCCAGCTGAGCGCTGGCGCCCGGGAGGGGGCTGCACGGGTCCTGAAGCTGGGGGCTCCCGGCCGCCTGCACGCCCCTGAACACCGCAGGGCCTCCCTGAGCCCCCACCCTCCGCCCTGCCTCCTGCACGGGGGTCGTGTTGACGCAATGAATCAACTCCCCGAATGACTGCATCGACACCACACAGCCCCACGCGGTTCCGACGGCCCGCAGAGGCCAGTCACGTTTCCAGAAAGCCTGTTCCGTGAGCGGTCCCGGGCGCACCCTCTCGTTTACGAGCGACACTTGGTTCCATTGGACAGTCTGCAGCAGTCAGTTTTCATTAAAAAGTCCACGTCCTGCAAACCGGCTGAGAAACGGCCTGGGGGCCCCCTCCGCTCCCACCTCCCAGATGCGGGGCCGCAGCTGGGGTTCCGCACAGATTACGGGCCCGCTCTGCGGAGCCGGCTTCTCCCGGAAGCCCTTTCCTCGTCCCCTTCCTCGTCCCCTTCCTCGTCCCCTTCCTCGTCCCCTTCCACATCCCAGGAGACGTCGGCCGGGGGCCAGGACCCCCGTGCCCGTCACGAGGGCACCAGAACCCTGTGCCCGCTGCCCGCGTGAACGCTTGCTCGGCGGCCCGTGAGGTGGACGCCAAGGAGCCCCCAGCGCTGAGCCTCTGTGCTGGCTGTTGCCTCTGCCCGGTCCCCCGAGGTCCCCAGGGGCCTGGCAGACAAACGTGGGTCACCTGCTCCCGGCACCGGACACGCCCGGGCACGGCGCATCAGACGGGACAAGCCCAGCTCCGAGGGCCAGGGGCCGGGCGTCCCAGGAGCTGGGCGAGCGGGATCCTCTGAGCAGAGGCGGGGGTGCACCACGGTGTGTGGCCGGGGCTCAGCCAGGGCCTCCCGGGTACCAGCTGAGCAGAGGGGAGGTGGGGGAGCCATGCGGACACAGCAGGGGACCCCGCTGGACAGATGACTGTGGCCCTGACCCTGGGCACAGACACGAGCCCCCCACATCCACCCCAACCCGCCTGCAGCACGGAGCCCTGCCTCTGCCCCCGCCCCCCGTGCTGGGGAGCCCGGCCCTGAGTGCCCGGCCCTGAGTGCCCGGCTGTGGTGTCAGATCCAGGTGCTGGGGTCACAGTGGGGAGCGGGGGTCGCGGTGGGGAGCGGGAACTTCAGCCCCTTATCCGGGACGCGGAGAAGAGTGCCGACAGGAAGGGGCGCACGCAGTGGTCTGGAAAACGCTGGTACATCCACGAGCCCCTCACATACGAGTGCCATGTTCCCCTCACGTGTCCCACGACTGCCCTAGGAACTGCGGTCCCTGGACTGGATGGAAAAGCAGCAAAGATGCCCAGAGGCGGCACAATCCGCTGAGGGGTCACTGGCCGGCTTTGTGGGCTGGGGGCGCCCCGCTTTGGACTAAGCTCAGCTCCGGCCCTGGGGCTGCGCCCGCGGCTGGCGGTGAACAGCCCGGGTCTGATTCAGGAAGTCATGATTCAGCACAAGGAGAGACGCAGCCAACGAAGCACCGAGCCGCTGAGGCTGGACATCGGGGCCTGGGCTCAGCTGTGGCCCCTCCATGCCTCCCCCTTCTCATGCATCAGCCACTGCCCTCCCCGCCCTTCCGGCTGTTGTTACCAGTAGCACAGCCGGTTGTTACCAGTAGCACAGCCGGTTGTTACCAGTAGCAC